>PVKS010023363.1:0-32485 GCA_004027875.1 Aplodontia rufa
TCAACAAATGGTGTTGGAGAAACTGGATAGCCATGGGCAGAAAGTTGAAATTAGATCCATAACTTTCTCCTTGCACAAGAATCAAATCAAAATGGATCAAGGAGCTAGGAATTAAACCAGCTACCTTGCAACTGATGGAAGACAAATTAGGTCCAACACTTCAGCATTTGGGAGTAGGCAAAGACTTTCTCAACATGTCACCTAAAGTGAAGGAAGTAAAGTAAAAAATCAGTGAATGGGATGTCATAAAGCTAAAAAGCTTTTGCACTACCAAGGAAATAATTAAATTACTCAAGAGGTTCCCTACAGAATGGAGAGAATCATGGACTGTGTGTCTTCTGGCAGGGGTCTCATATCCAGAATCTACAAAATCCTCAAAAACCTGAACTACAAAAACATAAACAACCCAATCAATAAATGGACCAAAGAGCTAAACAGAAACTTCTCAACAGAGGACATTGACCAGGCCAACGAATACATGAGAAAGTGCTCTAAATCACTAGTAATCAGAGAAATGCAAATGAAAACTACTTTAAGACTTCACCTCACGCCAGTCAGTTAGCAAAAATGAAGAAAATAAACAATGATAGATGTTGGAGGGGTTGTGGAGAGATAGGTACACTAGCACAATGTTGGTGGAACTGCAGACTTGTACAGCCCCTCTGGAAAGCAGCATGGAGAATTCTCAAAAAACAAGGGATGAACCCACCATATGATCCAGGTATTCTTCTACTGGGTATTTTTCCAGGGGATTTAGAATCAGCACATTATTGTGACACAGCAATATCTATGTTCATAGCAGCTCAATTTACAATAGCTAAATCATGGAACCAATCCAGATGTCCCTCACTGGATGAATGGATCCAAAAGCTGTGGTACATATATACCATGGAATTTTACACAGCAATTAGAAACAATGATATTGCAACCTTTGAAGGTAAATGGATGTCTATGGAAGAAATTATGCTGAGTAAAATCAGCATAACCCAGAGAACCAAGGGTCGAATGTCTTCACTCATCTGTGGAGGCTGGAACTAGACCCTGGCCATTGAGTAAGGTGATCTATTATCATGTGTTAAATCCTGATAAGGTGTAATGTTACGCAGCCTAATTCTTTTTTAGAGATGTTGCAGGAAGGTGAAGGGAGGGATAAGGCTGGGTAATTGGGGGACACTCTTGGGGGTAAATCTAAACTTCAGAATCTATACACATTTTATATTATTTTGTTAAAAACTTGTATGATTGTTCAACAAATAAATTTCTCAATAAAAAAGATGTTTCCATTTGATTCCTTCTACCAGTTTTAGATTCAGAACTTATAAGTTCTTCTTATAGTTTTTCCCATCTCATGTTAGTCTTTTCTGTTATAATTATTCAGCTTATTAATTGTAGTAATTAATAGGTATCACTGTTGTACTTTGATAATTGCATACAGCATGCTTTGATTGAATCCACCCTTCCTAATACTCTCTCTTGATCTCCCCTCACTCCACCTTTCCCTGATCCCCTTCAGCCCTTTTACAAACTATCTTCTCCTTCTCCTCATTCCCCTTGCTTTAATTTCTACAATTGAGAGAATTCATACAATACACATCTTTCTGGGTCTAACAAATTTTATGCGACTTGCTGATCTCCAGTCTACCTGTTGACCTGCAAATAACATGATTGCATTCTTCATTATGGCCAAATATAAGGCCATTGTGTAAATGTGCCATGCTTATTGATATATTCAACTGTTGAGAGGCACCTGGCCTGATTCCAAATGTTGTTGTGAACGGTACCAGAATAAACATGATTATGCAGATTAAAAAAATTAGGGCTGGAACCACCTTATGACCCTGCTATCCCACTCCTGGGTATTTTCCCCAAAGAGTTAGAATCAGCATATTATAGAGATACAGCTTCATCAATGTTTATAGCAGCTCAATTTACTATAGCTAGACTATGGAACCAACCCAGATGCCCCTCACTGGAGAGTGGATTCAAAAACTTTGGTACATATATACAATGGAATACTACTCGGCTGTTAGAGAAAATGATATTATGGCTTTCAAAGCCAAATGAATGGAGATGGAAAAAATTATGCTGAGTGAAGTATCCCAATCTCAAAGACTCAAGGGCCAAATGTTTTCTCTCATTTGTGGAAGCTAGAATACAACCGGAAACAGTATGATAGATGGCTAAGCTAATAATAACCTCAACATGTATGAATTTTTACACAAATAGGGGGAAAGTTGCATAGGATACCTGGAGATGTAGGGAGGAGGGCAGGGAAGGGGGAGGGATTAGGAAGGATATCAAGGAGACTGGAGGGAGGGAGTATGGGGGAATCAACTCAGGGAGAAACCTCCAACCTCCATGAGAAGTCCATTTAACAGAGGGGTTCAATTGAGGGACACATAGAACCATGGGGAACCCAAGGAGGGGAACCATGGAATGGCATCAGCCTTGCCTAACTATGAGAATATACATTTGTTCTTGACTGTTTGATAATGATTCCCCCTTAATTGTAAGTCCATATTCAACTAATAAAAAATAAAATGAAAATAAAAATTCCCCCATGAGTGAATATTAGTGGCTTTATATGAGACCCCACAGAGTGCGTGTGCATGCTCCCTTTCTCTTTCTCTTGCCCTCTGGGTTGTCTTGATATTCTGCCAGCAGGATTTGGCTCCCTGCTGAACAAAATGTACTCCATGGCTACTGCAGCTGTGGTTCAACAAGTCTAGATATGTTTTGTTCCATCACTTTGAAGGGAGCAAGAGGCAGACCTTGGTGTTCATTGGGTTCTGATTCTGCAGATGCACAGCATGCAAGAACGGTGGCAGTTTCCAATAAGATTGCAAAGGAAAGATTGGGAGGCCATGCAGAGCCCCACCACAGGGACAAATCCATTACAGAGGTTCTTCATTAGAATGCCTAGTTGAGCCATGGAAGCATGGGACTGCCATTCTTTTAGTACTGAAATTTAGATAGATACTTGGCATTTTATTATTTTTATGTGTTAGGTCATTGTGTCATGTTACTTGATAATCTTTTTCTTTTCTTATTGAGGAGTCAAGTTGTTGTACAATTATAAATATATATAAATTAACAATATGGTGTACTTTTGATCCTAAACCATATTTACCTCCACATCACCCACATCCCAGTCTGATTCTTCTATATTACACCCCATTACGGATAAAGTGTCCATATATATACAGATATATGTATATATCTCTATATATTAATATGTGATTGTGAATGTTCCTTAAATAATTGACTAAGTATTATTTGACTTCTCCAGGGGGAAAAGAGCATGTTACATTGCTGATTATCTCCCTAGATCCCTCTCTAAATTCCCTCCCTCCCCCTTACCCTCCTACAAATCAATGGTTCCCCTACATTATGTGTTGCTATGCCTTTTCAGGGTCTAAGACATGAGTTTGACTACCATTTTACCCAAGACTGGGTTCAGCTGTAGCCTCCACAAATGAGGGAAAACATTCAACCGTTCACTTTCCGGATTTGGCTAACTTCGCTCAGCATGATTTTTTCCATTGCCATCTATTTTCTTTCAAAGGCCACAATATCATTGTTTCTAATAATTTGTGTGTGTGTGTGTGTGTGTGTGTGTATCTTTTGGATCTATTCATCCAGTGAGGGGCATCTGTGTTGATTCCATAATTTAGCTATTGTAAATTGAGCTACTATGAACATTGATTTTGCTGTGTTGCTATAATGTGGTGATTCTAACTCCTCTGGGAAAACACACAGAAGAGGGATAGCTGGTTCATATGGTGGATCCAGGGACTGCCATTCTTGAGACCCCAGCAAGGTAAAGTCAACATCAGTATCCCACCTCAGCCTTGGAACACCACAGGCATAAGCCACAAAATAGTCTCATGGAATGCAGGCAGCAAAGCCTGGGAGACAGGGATGCCCAAAGGCTTTAAGGCCCACCTCCCATTACAGTGCACATAGGATTCTTAACATGAAACCTTTTGTTTGTTTTGAGAGAGAGAGAAAGAGCGAGAGCATTAATTTTATTTTTTTCAACTGATTTTTGTTTCTCCTCTACTTAGTTGTGCACCTGGTGCTGGGGATCAAACTCAGGTCCTTACACATGTCAAGCAAGCACTTTATTGCTAAGCCACCTCTCCAGTCCCTCAAGATTTAATGACTGAAAAAAACTCCACCACAATATATTAAAAATATTAATGCATTCCCTGTTGGGTTTGGATCTTGTTTTGGTCTGATTATCATTTCATACTTGCCTAATGGGAATGTATTCCTCTGCCTGAATCACTGTGGTATATTGAAAGTAGACAACTTTGATTTTACAAGCTCATAGCTGGAGTAGTTTGTTTTGAGTCTCAGATGACACTTTGAATTTTGGAATCTGGAATTAATGCTAAAATGAGTTTATCTTTGGAACTGTTTGGATTGAATAATTGTACTTTGCATTGAGAAAGACACAAATTTGAGGGTGGGGCAGGAACCAAATGCTATGGTTTGAATGTGGTGTGTCCTCTCCAAAACTCATGTTGAAATTTAGTTCTCATTGAAAGATATTGAGAAGATAGAAATTTAATCTAACTATGGTATCTAGAAGTAGGTTCCTTGGGAAGTGATTTGAATTATATTAGGTCATCAGAATAGAGGCCCCATGATTGAATACAAGTGTTTTTTTTTAAATCCTCAAATATTTATCATGACAAATCCTCAAACACTTATTATTATTTTGAAGGGAAAACATTAAAAATCTTTACAGGGTTCTTTCTAAAAATACCTTGTCTTTCCTTCAATAGGCAATAGGTCAGTGATTGATCTGATACAGTCTGAAAAAATGGGCAAGAGATGCCCATGGCAGAAAGAATCAATCTAATGACCATGAGCTTTTGAACTACATTGGTTATATATATTAAAAAAAAATCCTCATTGTCTGGCTATCAGTCTCAACCCTAGGAACACCAGAATTTCAAGGCACGAACACAAATACATTTAAGTCAGAGCTTAGTGTTTGTTTTTCTTTTCTTTTCTTTTCTTTTTTTGGATACCAGAGATTGAACCTAGATGGGGCTTAACCACTAAGCACATCCTCAGCCATTTTTGTTTTCTATTTTGAGACAGGGTCTCATTAGGTGCTTAGCGCCTCACCACGGCTGACTTTGAACTTGCAATTCTCCTGCCTCAGCCTCCCAAGGTGCTGGGATTACATGTGTGCACTGCGCCCAGCTATTGTTTACCTTTCTTTTCTTATTCCCCATTATGGTAAATTAGCCTAAGTTATTTCTTTTAAAAATTACTGCCTTTTTCCTAATATTCTGAAATGTTATCACCTTTCACTGACACTAGGAAGCCTAGTTCTTTAGCACCATGTCCCGCCATAAATCTCAGCCTATAAAGACTGACCAATGAGGCTGCTAATGATACCTAATCCATCTTCCTAGTTCATTTTTAGTGCTTATAATAGTGCCCCCTAGGACCCCCAGAGGTGGCTTTTGTAGTCTATGGTAATAAATTCATTACAAAATGCCTTCCCCCTGAATATTCTGACCCCCATCATTTAGTTCCAAAGTAGTTCTAGCACTTTCACCTCAATGATTGTAGTCTATTGGCTTTCCAAACTTCAAAGATGCAATAATTTCATACCCATAGGCATCTTTGAAAAGATATTAAAACCTAAGTGACCCCCAATTTTAAAACTTTATCCTGTATAATCTTATATTCTATTTTTCCTGCATTAGGATCCATTTCTATATATGTTCTCCTACTTTCTGTTGGTATATGTTAACCAACTCCCAAAGCTCTTTTGATCAATGATCCTGTTCCTCTCATACTAACTGATAATAGTTATTAGTTTAGATGCAATAAAGGAGGTATGATTAGGTCTTCCAGAGGATAAGCATTATCTTTGGCCAAGTGAGACAGGTAGGAAATAAAAGGCTGCTCCCTTCTAGCAAAGGGTAAAGAGTAAATTGTGTTAACTACAGCATTAATGAGAATCTTGAGATTCAAGCTTTCAAATGTATACACTCAAATTCCCCAATCCAAATTTTTCGGTAAGATTTCTCTGGTTTTTACATGGGAAATCAGAGATCTAAATTTCAAAGTCTTTATAATTCTGTGGCACATCGTGGGTATTACTTTCAGCCTTCCCTCTGACAATAAGATGAGATTCCCTTTAAATACTGTTATGGAAGTCTCAGGACTTTTCCACCATTCTCCCGAGTTATTTGACCTGAACCTATTATCGTCCTTCTTCATAGCTTCTTGACCATAATTCTCATATTTCCAATTCAAGTATTACAGATATTGTAGGAGCAATGGTGCCACTTCCATCTGTACCTTATCCTAACATCCACAAATGAGAGTTTTAGTTTATGATGCTAGAGCACTCAGATTGTCAGAAATCAACTTGTTCTAACTATGAGTCCTGGTTTGTAACTGATTCACAGTAACATCCAATTCAGGAATCTTGTCTCCTGGGGGTCTATTTTTTAAGAAAAATTTCAGCAACCAAAAATAAAAACAGACCCTGAAATAGGAGTTTGAATGTTAACAGTTTGGACATAATTCTGAGACTTTAGTGGATGGTGAAAAAATGGAAAACAGAGACAGGAAATGGGTAAGGATCAATTAAACATTCATTAATGGGTGGTTAACCACATGAGTAACCCAGACACAATCCTATTGAGGACCCACCAAGAGAATATCAAACACTCAAAAACTATCCCATGAGGATTGGGGAAGTTGTGATATTTATTCATAAAACACCTCTCATTGGTAGAGAATTGCTTTCAGATGCATTAACTCCCTTTTGATTTTACCTGCTCCATTAATGACCCAAACACTCTCTTGTAAAGTAGAAAGCCATTAGTGTGTAAAGGAATTTTCACAGGACAATCTCAAGGTTAGGTCTAATAGAATATGGATGGACACCACCTGCATGTGCTGCACTACTCTTTCAAACCTCAAATACCTTTACTTTTACTCTCATTTCTCTAGGATTGTATCTCCCAAATAAAGACTTTGAATTTAATCCTTCCCTTGATACCTGCTTTCTAAGGAATCTGGGTGAAATAGATGCTGATACTCCACTCTAAATCCCCTTGAACCACCTGAGCTCACTTGCAGTCACATTGGACAATTTCCCACTTCAAATGTTTTTAATTCATGTCTTCTCTTCTTGATAGATTTCTCCTGAACTGTGGAGTGATATTTCACAGAGTGTTTCACATAAGTTCCCAGTGCATCCATGGAGAACAACCCTAGTAGCTCACAGAAGAAACTTGATCATTTAACCTATCTTTTGTGCTTTCCAAATAAACTAATTCTCCCTAAATCCTTGTCTGTGGATCTGCTTTTTTGGGGAACCCAAATTAACAGTAGATAAGACCCTATGTTTGTCATAAGGAGGTTAACCTACTCAACAATTTTGATATAACTGACTGATCTAGGCTGAATTAACTCCCAGTATTAAAAAAATACACAGCAACAAAATGTGCTGCACCTTATAAAATTTACAAGTAAAATGATGTGATTCCAACAAACTAAAATATGATACAGAATTTTAGTTTATCAGTAAATCAGTGAAAAGGGCTTATTAAATAAATTGTATTGGAACAACTGGCTACCCATTTGGAAAAGTATATGGTTAGATTCCTGCCTCATTCCTTATGGCAAGGTAAATTCCAAATTTATGCATAAAAACTGAAGCCAACCTGATCCCAGGAAAAAATGGATTATTTCAAAGTAACTGCAAGCAGAAATACAAAACTTAGCAAATATAAAAGTATGCCACATTGATAAATCTTTTTTTTTTAAAGAGAGAGGGACAGTGAGAGACAGAGAAAGAGAGAAACAACTTTATTTAGTTTTCACATGGCCTTAGTTGCTCCAACACTCAGTTGTGTACATGGTGCTGGGGTTTGAACCCAGGTCCTCGTGCTTGCCAGGCAAGCGCCGAAACCACTGAGCCACCGCTCCAGCCCCCCACATTGATAAATCTGACAATAACTTCAAGTACTTTTTTGAAACAAAAAATTTCCAAAAAACCCCCAACAAATTGGAGCAATTATCTTTTGTCTCCATATAAACAGATACACTTAAAATTTGAGAATCTCTGATGTATCCTCTATGACCAAATTTAATCAGATTATATTCTCGGTCTACTCTTCCCTGTTTCTATGGCTTCACTTCTAGTGTTTTTCTTCCTCCTATCTCTGGGTGGTACATTGTTAGATCCTCTCATCCTTTCTTAGAGTGCGTTAAACCATAAAAGAATGACCACAAAGTGACAGAACATAAACGGAACGCTTGGCATTGCATAAAGAAAAGACGCTCCCCAAAACACAACTTTAAATCTCTATTGAGACAAAACCAGGAGTTTTCTAGGGCAAAAGAGTAAGGAAAATAGCAAACGTGTTTTGTAATGGAAGTTGCACGTACAGATAGATGTTCAGAAGATGATGCAGTCAAAGATATCTAACAGAAAATAGCTACAGTGTGCAAAGTTGGTGAAGCACAATGGAAAAGTATATCAAAAATTTCACTTGAGGGCAGGAGAGGTGGCACAGCAGGAGAGTGCTTGCCAGGCATACATGAGGACCTGGGTTTGATGCCCAGCCCCACATATACAACAACATGGAGGAAAAACAAAAACCAGCTGAAAAACAAACAAACAAACAAAAATTAGCTGTCTTTTAAAAAGTCACTTAAAAAAAATACAAAAGTGACTTGACTCAATTTACAGAGTGCCATTCAAAAGTCATCTCACTAATACAATGGGTATCTGATTAGATCTGTTTTCAAAAGGCAGGCTTTCAAAAACACTGAGAATAGGGGCTGGAGCAGTGGCTCAGTGGTTACGGTGCTTGCCTGGCATGCACAAGGACCAGTTCAAACCCCAACACCCCAGCACCATGTACTACACAACAAGTGTCAGAGCAATGAAGGCCACATGAAAAACTAAATAAAATTGATTAATTTATTCTTTTTCCCAAGTTAAGATACAATGGAACAGGCGAGGCTGCTAGAGCCTTGCATATAGTAACCAACCAGTGGAAACCTAAGAGGTCTGCCACAACCTTCGTTTATCAGCTTCTTCCTTAGTATTGCATAAAGCCTTTAACCCTGTGTTCTCAAATTGCACATTTTGTTGAAAATACTTTTTGTTCCAAGACACTTGAGCCCAAAGTAGCTGGTATGTCACTGAGTAATTTAACTCTTAGGGCATTTTAACTAGCCAGATGATAACTTAGGTTTAACTTTTCTCTTTTTGCTCATCATCTGCCAGCTAAGTCTTAAGGTTTTCATTTTATATAAATACTGAATAAAATATTTTTTCCAAAAAAAAGAAAAGAAAAAACTGAGAATAGACTAAAAAGAAGATACGAAAAGGGTAGAAAAAGACTAGCAAATTGTATCATATTTTAAATAATTAGAGTTGATGTTTGAGCGAAATCTTCAGTAGTTTTGGAAAGAGGACCAGAGTGATATCCTTAAAATAGCAGATAAAGCATTATTTTTACTTTTCTCCTAATTTAATACTCCCTTCAAGTTCATTACTTTACTAAAATAGTTACTGTAAATTTGGCATGGATTCAGGCACTGGGGATTCAGCAGAAAGTAAAGCAGATAAAAACAATCCTGCCCTCATTGAGTTTATATCTTGATACTGAAAGCAAATTCTCCTCCAAAAGCATACCCAAACTGCCAAATTAAGTCAAAGAATAAGAGTAGACATGCATAGGAAGCAAGGTCATGAGCTTTTATTAAATAAATAATAATTTGTTTACATTTAACATGAATTCACTTTTTCCCTGTTATTTGCCAAGTAAACCCAACGAGTTAGGTGGGATAATTATTACTATTTCAGATTTTGATACAGAACATCAGAAAACTTAAAAATTTCCCCAAATTTCTAAATGGCAGTGGAGAGGAAGATTCACCCCTGCAGACACTTATGTATATCTCTTGCCTTTCTCATGAGTTATATGTATGCTCAAGAAATGCAAAGAGGACTAAGTTGGGTCATCAGGGAGTGAATGGAACTTTATTTGTTGCTTACGATAATGAACAGTAGGTAAGAACATGTTAGAAATTACCTATATTTAACAACAAGCCTTCTGAATCTGGTGGAAAGGGGAGATCCCTGCATCTTTTAGTAAACTATCAGGAATGCACTCAGTTTCAGGCACATGCTAACATTTCTGCTACCAAGAAACTAAAACTTAATAATGCATGGGCTATTAAATTGGAGACATTTTCTTAACTTGATGAGTGGACCTTAGTCTCCTTGGGACTAGAATGCATTCGGGGATACATATAAAGCCCAAAAGGCAACAGAAAAATCAAAATACACAATAAAAGAATCACAATTCGTGGAAAGAAAACTCTTCTTTTCTCAGATGCTGGGCCACTATCAACACTACCTCCATAGCCTTTGTGCAGGCAGTTAGGTGGGGACCATCCATAAACACAGTGGCAGTGATGTTTGTTATTGCAGATTCCCTTCATATTGCAGTTCTCAGGAAGGCAGTCTTGTGACAGGACAGACAAACTAACACACTTTTTGTGGATGCAGATTTTTCCTGTTCCACAGGCAGTGCCATCTCTCACTTCACCAGCATCAGATATACCCATCCCTGAATGATGAACAAAACTCCAGCAGGTGACACCATTGACATGAGTGTGCTGCAAAACAGAATGATCTTGGAGATGGGGCATATCTTCCACATTTTCACACTGAACTCTCCCACAAAAGATGTCAGACATATTACATTTTAGGTATACTGTGCCATTTATACCACAGTGGCCAATCTGGCTTCCCTGGGAGTTGATTTTTCTGTAGCAATTCTGAGATGCACTCTTTGCGCCTTTGCCAAAAATCTCCCTGCACTGTTGGTCATGACTATTACATCTCTTTTGATAACAGTAGGCACTGTCACTACAAGGGATCCCATCCTGCACATATCCATCTTCTGGGCACTGATGGGATGTCCCATTACACCACTCTGGAAGGTCACATTCACTGACTTTTTGTCTACAGAGTTTCCCCGATGGTATGAATTTGCAGTCTTTGCAGCAAAGCCCAAAAGCACAAGCAGCCCCAGGCCTCAGAGTGCAGTTCAACTGACAACAGGGGTCTTGCTCACACTGCTGTATAGATCCACAGTCACATTCCTCTTCTCTTTCAACAGCACCATTTCCACAGCGCTTCAGCAAAAAGAATTCCCCTGGTTTGGGATGATCATGCAGACATAATCCCTGGTTTAAAGTGGTCTTCACAAAATCAGCATAACTGCAATTGGTAAATCTCTCTGCTGGTACTCTGACAGCATTCATAATGCAACCTTCTTCCCCACAAAAACAGAATTCTTCATCATGATGCATACCCAAAGTATGACCTAATTCATGGGCCACAGTGTTAGCAAAAAGAGACCAGGGGTCTCCTTGGAAATTATCAACTCCACAATCAAGAGGAGGACGACATATTCCTGCAACATAAGCTAGACCAAGTATACCTATATATGGATTTTTGATGAAAATATGCGCAGCATCATGCTGTAGCTGAGAAAGACTGATTCGTTTCCACTGAGAAAAATCACCTAAAACCCGTTGTATATCTGTCATTGGGAAAACATTTCTTTGATTCCAGATCTCAATCCCAACCAAAATTACATAAGTACTCAATTGCAGATACAAGGAATCCACTAAATTGACAATAAGAACTATATCCTCTTGCACCTTTGACAAGTTTCTTTGAGAGTTAATGAAAAAATCATGATTTATCACTACAATCAACTCCAGAAACAATGTGTGGGTCCACCAGTCCCCAGCAGAATTTTCTTTCAGATCTGAGTTCTCAACCACTTTAAATTCCAATTGTTGTTGTGCTATTTCCTTCTCTGCTAAACCACATCTCATGGATGGGGACTGTGTCTTGTTACTGTGTAATCTATAAACCAGATGTTCAAATGTGCTAGAGTGCCTAATGGGTTCGATTTCATAAGTGAGGTTATTTATTTGTAATACCCCCCGAAAGCCCCCAAAACAGGCATTGAAAACAACCAGAGACTTGGGGGCCCCCTCCACATAACCATGATAGTAACAATCATTCGGAATGAAAGGGTGATCTTCCAGGAGGGCGTGCTGCTCTGTGTAGGTGAGCACAGGAAGATGTGTAGAAACCAATGTCTTCTTGACCCTAATGTGGACAATATGTTTCTGGCCCCCAAATAGCAGGCTATAGGAAAGCCATCCTGGAGTCTTTGTACCTCTTGCCCTGCTGGTCACCTTCAAGGGGATCACCACTTCTGGGGAACTGAGATGTTGGGTGGGCCAACCTTGGGAGAGGCCAGGAGGGGACAGAGACACTTCAAGCCAGAGCAGCAGAAGAATGGCTCTCAAGGATGCTCTATCCTCCATTATGGAGCCATCTGTCCAGAGCAGAAGAAGACAGAATGTCAGGCACTGATGGTGTGACTACTCCCCCTGAACCAATCAGGGTGCAGGGCTGACCTTTAAGGATCTGTGTCCTGGCACAGTTGAATCATCAGATTTGTACTGCTGTAAGTGAAAATAAAAAGAAGGGTAGGGCAAGTGGTAGGATTGGGTAAGGAAATCAGGAGAGGAAAAGAATGGAGTAGAAAAAAATTGATTAATGAATCAAGAAAATGATTTGGATTTGCTTTTAATAGGTAAGAGTGGAGAATTGGGGGTATAGATAAGTTAATATTGATCATAATTTGATAATGGTTTAAAGTTAGAAGATAGGTACTTGTGTGATTATCTTAATATTTATAGGCAGTATGAAAAATAAAGAGATTCAAGGGTACGGTGACTCTAAATCTCATTTTGTGTAACAGATTTGGTTCATACCTGTTGCCCTTACACAGGACATTATTGATAGTGTTCCATTTGACTGTTTTACCAGAGGCTGAACTGGTTCATGAAAAGGGCCCTATGTTTCCCAACTGGCTGTGGAGAGTGGAGGCAGCAGCCTTCTTGAATCAGCCATGCAGCAGCAGCTGCAGCTGTGGGACCCAGGAGATCTGAGCAAATGGCTACACAGTCTTAGCAAACACCTGGCACATGACCTAAGGTGTACCTACCATGAGAACAAAACAGGCACAGAGAATATTTTACTGTTATGGTTTGAATGTGAGGTATCCCCCAAAATCTCATGTGTGACAATTCAGCAAGGCTAAGGTGAAATGATTGGGTTATTAGAGCCTTAACCCAATCAGTGAGTTAATCTCTGTATAGGGAGTAACTGGCTACTGGAGGCAGGTAGGATGTGGCTGGAGAAGGTCAGTCATTGGGAGCGTGTCTTTGGGGTATACATTTTATATCTGACTGGAGTGGAGTCTCTCTCTCTCTCTCTTTCTCTGCTCCCTGGAGCCAGCCAGGCATTCTGTCATGATGTTCAACCTCACCTCAAGCCTCAAGAAATGGAGCTGGCCTTCTATGGACTAAAACCTCTGAAATAGTGAACCCCTAAATAAACTTTTACTCCTAAAATTGTTCTTGTTGGGTCCTTTAGTCACAGCAGTGAAAAAGCTGACCAAAACATTTACCCACAGGTGGATTTAAGTCAAAAAAGCCAAAGGGAGCCCAAATCACTTCTACCTTTGAATCTGATGGCTCATGTGGCCAACTGAAGTGGGTCAGGAGTCTGAACAAGTGGTTGTGAATACATTCAGGGACTAAGCCAAGGAAGTCTGAAAAGGCTGTGTTCATGGGCAGTAGAGGGGTTGAAGGATTGGCTCCCCTGTGCCATGAGTAGAATCCTACAGAGACTCCTGAGACCCAGACATCCAGCAGAAATTGATAACAGCCAGGCCTTTGGGGTGTGTTGATCTGCAAGCAGTCACGAAAGCAAAGCCCCTGAGACTTAATTAGATCCCAGCCTCACCTGCTAGAACTCCCGTTCATACAACCCTGCAATGACCACACTCTGGGAGTAAATAGATCTGGTCTGTGCAGACAAAATTCCAGCTGACAGTACTTACCATCCCATGCTCCCTCATACTGGCTAAAACGGAAGCTGAGAATTTTTTTTTTTGAGAGACGGAGAGGGAAAGTGAGAGAGAGATAGAAAGAGAAGCAATTTTCATTTAGTTTTTCATGTGACCTTCAATCCTCTGACACTTTGTTGTATATGTGGTGCTGAGGTTTGAACTTGAGTACTCGCGCAAGCAAGACAAGCATTGAAAGCCCTGTAACCACTGAGTCACTGCTCCAGCACCAAAGTTGAGAATTTTTTAACTCAAAGTGGCAGCTTAGTAGGCAATATAAAAAGAAGAAGGTATTAAACAACCCTCAGCCCCTGCCCTCATGGTCAGTACATAACTCAAGAAGAAACAGGCTAGACAGCGACCATCTACTCTTATTGACTACTTTGACCACCTCAATGGTAATAATTCCTTACTTTTTCATAAACTTTTTTCCTTTTACTTTTGTCTGTGTGTTTGCAGTGCTGATTGGTTCATTAACATATAAACATATCTTTATTTCTTGTTTTTCTCATTTTCAACATTTTTTAAATGTAGTTATTTTTCCTTGCCTTGCCTTTTCAGGGTTGCATTTGATCAGTATATTTTGGTTCTGTCTTGTACTCCTTTTCATTTGTCTGTTTCTCCTCCTCTCTTTCATTCTGGTAACAGCAAAATTCTACTGGTCTCTCTTTATTCTACTTTTACTTTTTGACCTCGATTTTTTCTCCTCCTTATACCCATTACATCCTACACCTCTTCTGCATTCTCTCTGTTCACTTTTTTAAATTGCAAGCTCTTTTCTACCTTCCTATCACGTTTTCTTTTCTCCCAATTAACCGTATTCTCACCATCTTTTGGCACTAATTAGTTTATACAACTCTTGCCCTCACCATCAATGCTGCTGCAATCATTGTTGTGGCTGTCATAGTTGACACCTGTTGTTTGCTTTACTGCCAAATATAGTTCGTGGTTACTTATTGTTTTTGCTGATGGAAATTGCTGATCTTACCATTTCTAGTCTTCATGGCAATTAATATTGTAGATGTCATAGTAGGAACCAAGTATTCAGTTTAATGCTGTATATTGTTTGCACTGGTTGTTGCTATTATTTGTTTTCCCCTATTCTGTGAGGTGCTGGGAATCATTAAAAGTTCACAGGTAAGAGATTTTGCTGCTGAACTAAATTTTCCCTGACATTATTCCAACTCAAAGAAGGGAGAAGACAAAAACTCCAAACCAAGGAGGAACAATCAGAGAGGGAACTCAGGTCCCGCCCACTGGCGAAGAGAAGCATCAGAAAAAAAATAAGATAATCACACACAAAAATTTAAAAAAAGAGGGAGAGGAATGGATTTCAACTGATATGCAAGAAGACCTTTGAAAATGTGAATCAACAGGCAAACAAATACCTCTTAAAATCCACAACCCCCCAACAAAGGATCCACTGATAGTAAGGTGGGTGAAAACCCAGAGAAGGGTCATAAAAACTTGATAATCAAAATGTTCAAAGAACTAAAAGAAGACTTAAAAAAGGAATTAAGAGAGCAATTGCAGGAGATTAAAGTCCATTTTAATAAAGAAATAGAAAAGAAACAAAGCAGAACTCGTAGAAATGAAAGACAAGATCAATTAAATTACAAACTCTCTTAAAGACATCATTAACAGATTAGTGTAGAAAATAGAATCTAAGCCCTTGAAGACATAAATTTAGGCACTAAAGACAGGCTATATGATCTCAAGTACAGAGAAGGTAGTAAAGGGGAAAAAATAATAGAATGTGACCAGAATATACAAAAACTCTGAGACAACTTTAAAAGACCAAACATGAGGATATTTGAGACAGAAAAATATTTGGAGATATAAACTAAAGGTATAAACATTTTTAATGAAATAGTTACAGAAAACTTCTCCCATATCAGAAATGAGATAAATATCCACATACAGGATGCTTATGGAACCCCAAATAGACCCACTGAGACATATCTTAATCAAAACATCTAACATATAAAACAAGGAAAGAATATTAAAAGCCACAAGAAAGAAATACCAGGTCACAATTAGAAGCAAACCAATAAGGCTCACTTCTGATTTCTCAGCTCAATCACTAAAACCAAGGAGGCCCTAGAAGATGATATTCTAAGCGATAAAAGAAAACAGTCAGCAGAGGTTTTTATCTCCTGTACCCCCCCCCCAAGTTTTACCATTTAGAGATCAGGGTGTTTAGAGCCTCCTGAGTTTGTTTTCTGATAAAACTGCTCAACCTCCATTCTCTCCAGGTGTCACTCTATGTAACATAGAGTCTTATAGTATTTATTTTGTCACCCACCTCTCCACTCTGTCCTTATTTGCTGCTTCCTTTCAGTGGAGACCAGTAATAGTTGCCTAGTTCATTTCTGCCATCCTCACATGCCAAAGATGTGTATGCATAAGAATTTGGAGCAAAGGGGGAACTAACATCTCCACAAATGGACAAAACAAGGTGCCAGTGATTGACTGTAATGATATGCTAATATGTATTCTCATGCCAAAAATTTAAAGTAACAGCTTCAGGAAACTCAGCAAACTCCAAGAGAATACAGAAAAACAATTCATAAAATTACTAGAGAAATTTAACAGAATGATTGAAATTTTAAAAATTAAACAGAAATTCTAGAGCTGAAGAATACAGTGAACGGAAAAAGAATCCAATGATAAGCTTCAACAGCAGACTTGATCAAGCAGAAGGAAGAACCAGGGAATTTGAAAACAGTTTGAAAAATACACAGACTAGAAAATAGAAGAAAAAGAGTGAAAAGAAATAAAAATTATGGAATCTATGGGACATCAGAGATAAATATAAGGTTCATTGGGGTTTAAGAGGGACTTTAAAGGAATGATATCAAGGAGATCAGAGGGAGGTATTACGGGGGAATCTAATCAGAGGGGAACCTCTGACTTCCATGAGAAGTCCAATTAACTTGGGGTTTAAGTAAGGGGAAACATGGAACCATGGGGAACCCAAAGTGGGAAACCATGGAATGGCACCATCCTTTGCTTGTTCTGTCATTATACTTTTGTTCTTGATTGTTTGATGATGAATCCCTCCTAATTGTAAGATCATGTTTAACAAATTAAAAAAAATTTAAAAAGAGAGAGAGAAAAAGAGGTACTTTAAAAGTGACAAAATGGTAAAACTATTCAAGAAAATAGTAACAGAAAGCTTTCCAAGCCTAAATAAAGATGTGAATATCTAGGTAAAGTTACACTTACTTAACAGATGCAATTCAAATATGACAAATCAAAGCCATATTATAATCAAACTCTCAAAGCTTCAGGACAGAGAGAGGATTCTCCAAGTCTCAAAAACAAAAAGAGGAAAATAACATGTAAAAGTTGCCCAATGTACCTACAAGGAGACTTCTCAGCAGAAACTCTGTAGGCCACCAGGGAGTAGGATGATATATTTGGTGATTTAGGAAAAGAAATGCTAACAAACAATACCATACTCAGCAAATATAGTCATAAGAAATGTAGGCAACATAAAGACTTTTTCAGACAAACAAGATGACAGAATTCATTATCAAATTACCCATCGTACAAGATAATATCAAAGAGAATTCTGAGAAAAGGACATTGATGTGTGACATGAAAAGAGCCTAAGATTTAAAAATTTACTGGGAAAAGTAAGTATACAGACAAATTCAGAATGCTCCAATATGGTAATCATTGTGTATAATTCACTTATATCCTTAAAATGATGTCTAAAAGATAAAACTAAGGATAATGAACATAATGGCAATGATTTGCAAAGAGACAGGAAATATTAAAAGATGTACACTAATATATCAGAAATTCAAATATGTTGTATGCAGCTTTATTTTGCTTGTACCTTTTCTTTTCATCAAAGTTAAATCAGTTTAAAATAACTTATTATGAGATTTTTTGTAAGCTTCACAATAACCACAAAATAAGAAATACTCAGTGCAGATAAAATGGATTTTCAAACCACTGAATTCAAAGGAACATGATAAAGAGGAAGAAAATAAGATATTATCTTCCAAACAACCAGGAAACAAGTAACAAAATGACAATAGGTCCTTAACCTATTGGAATCACTATGAAGCAAACTGTTTGCTATGAGTGACTCAATTTTGCAAAACACAGCACATAGGGAAGTTGGGATATACCACATCAAGGAAACTGCTGCAAACAGCAACCATTCATCTAAGTAGCTGCACACAGCAATTCCTTGCTGCAAACTATGACCGTTTATCCAAGTTGTTGCACACAAAAAACTATTTATCTAAGTTCTACATACATTTCAGGGAATTTAGAACACTGTTTCAAGGACAAAGTTGATTAGCTAAAAAATATAACATATTGTACTGATAAAAAACAGAGTTCCTTCTTCCTGGCACATAGTACTGCTTACTGATGTTAATAAAAGGCTGAGGAGCCAGGTTCACAGAATCTCAGCTCATTCATGGTTTAAACAACTCCATGAGTTGGGTTTTTCTATCTCGGCATCATTGCTGCTGCAAATCATTACTGTGACACTAACCTGTTACTGTTTATCTTCAATACAAATGAATTGAATTATCCAACTAAAAGAACAAATGAATAGATAAAACAACAAGAAGAAACTCACTTTGCTAGAAGGATATGTATAGGATTAAAGTGAAGGGATGGAAAAAATATTCCATGTAAATGAAAATTCAAAAAACAACAGGAGTAGCTACACTTATACCAGATTTTAACACAAAAATTATAAAAGGAGATAAATAAGGGCACTATATAACAAAAGGGGGTCAAGTACATAAAGAGGATAAAACAATTGTAAATGCATATTCACCCCACATGGAGTACCTAAATATAAAAAGTAAATATTGACAGACTTAAAGGGAGAGTGACAGTATGTTGATGGCTAAGCTAATAATAACCTCAAATTGTATGAATTTTTATGCAATAGGGGGATGATTGCCTAGGATACCTGGAGGCGTAGGGTGGGGGACAGGGTGGGGGGAGGGATTAAGAAATATATCTAGAAAACTGGAGGGTGGGAATATGGGGGCATCATCTCAGAAGGAGATCTCTGACCTCCACAAGATATCCGTTTAACTCGGGGTTCTTCTGGGGGAAACATAGAAACATGGGGAACCCAAGGGGGGCATCCATGACATGGCATTAGCCTTGGATAACTATGTATATATTCATTTGTTCTTGATTGTTTGACAATGTTTCCCCTCAATTCATCTAATAAAAAAGGGGAGAGTGAGACAGCAATGCCATAACAGCACTCCCAGTTTCAGCAATAGAGAGAAAATCAACAAAGAAACTTCTGGATTCCAGTGTAATCTAAAACAAATGAACCTAACAGACATTTACAGAACGTTCCATCCAACAGCTGAACAACACACATTCTCAACAGCACATGGGACAGTCTCCAGAATAAATCATGTTGTGTGATAAATTCAGTCTCAAAAATTGTTCTAGAAAGAGATGGCGGTGGCAGCAGAGGCAGCGGATGCCCAGCAGTGCTGAATGAGAAATCCCTCCGTGGATGTGGGACATCAATGGTGGGAGAAGTACCATGCTGTGAGGTGGGTGATTTTCTCCCCAAATTAATTACCAACCAAGGAAAGAAGCTTAATGACACAGAGCCATAATCAAGTTAATAGTTAAGCTGCCTCAGCCAGCCATGGGTGGGGAATTAGCCCAGAGGGGAGGAAGCTACGCATAATTAATTTAACTCAGCCACAGCAGTGAGCGCTCACAGAACCTGGGCATGGGAACCCTGGACTCTCAGTCCGTGGCAGCTATAGCAGCAGCCCTGGGGTTGTTGTAATACACACTAATCAGACCCTAAATGATCACCCAAAGAAGTGGGGCGGCACTGCCATCTTGATTGCTCCTTCTGGAGGGCTGTGTGGGACACTCCTTCATCAAGAGTGAAACCAAAACCATCAGCAACAGTGCAGATTAGGGACCTCAGTCCAGAGGATCTGAGGAGCGGCTCCAAATACTCAGTGTCTTGACTGTCTGTCCTGGGGACTTCTGGTCTTGTGACTCACATTTGGAGGCTTCCCGCCCATCCCCTTATAGGACTAAATTGTGGGAGGAGACTGTGATCAGGACTCTGTGCAACAGGGCCTAATCAGGCAGGGTGGTCTCCAGTTGCAGGTACAACAGACACTGCGTGAAACTCTCAGACAAAGCAGTGACTAGCACCAGCCTCAGGGACCTATGAACAAAGGGGCAGCTGGACTCATTGCCTTCTTTTTAGATCCAGATCTCTGTGTAAGACAAGATTTCACAGGTCCAGAGTTCTCCATGTGGGACTGGGTTTCCATGCCCCCTAGTGGTTGCATTTGAGACCTCCACAAACACTGGTCTGGCTAAGCTGGTGTCTCCTTCATGCCTGCCTGCTCTTGCTGGGATTGTGACTCCCTCACACATCATCTCTTGGGGCCACTGAAGACCATAATACATCTAAGAGTGGGATGATAATGATCCCATGGGAGCTCAGTCCAGGCCATCCACTGTCCTTGGAATAGTAAGAGTCCCATAAAGCTGTACCAGGATCCACAAGACTCCCAGTGGCTCTGGGATCCCCAGCTGAAGAGGGACAGGAGTTGGGCAGGCAAACACTAAACTGCCCAGAATGCAACTTTGATGGCCCTGAAGTCTGCTGTCACAAGAAGCAGGGAAGGTGATTGTTTGCAACCCCTCTAAAGGAGAAAAATATTGGGAGGCCTCCTGGGAATCTGTCAGCTGAGGTCACCAAATTTCACTCCCTCCTACAAACTCTACTGGGAAGTGACTCCATCTAGAAGTCAGCTATGAACACATTCCCCCACGGTACTTATTGATCTCAGCGGTAATAATTCAGAACCTATCCAATTCCATTTTTTATTATAATTGAAATTGGTGTTCCTGGATGTATGTATTTTTGTTTCTGTGTCTATGTGGTTGACGTTAACTGTCATTCTGACTTCTTCTGTTTGACTGCTGTATCTAGATCATTGGGGTCCAACCGGGGGAAGACTTCATTATTGCAAACTAGTCCTCTGTCTCCTTCAATGGACAAGACCCTCACTCTATACTACCCTCTTCTTCTATTTACTCTGTCAATTCCTAAACTTAGTTCTGTTCTCTCTCATCCTCAAAGTCTTTACCCAACTCTCATCCCATTTCTATCTTTTCCTTATTCTTAATAGAACAGCCTACATCACTCTACTATCTTGTAAATCTATATCCTAAGTCACAAGTTCCACACTACCTTCCTACCTCATTCCCTTTGCTCTCTAGACATTTTTTTCCTCACCTACAGAGGCCCTGCTAAACTGAAGAGAACACCATACTTGAAAACAGGTGTTTGCTTGCTATCTAAGTATAGTGAGAGAACTCTAATAAAAGAAAACTACTAATCTGATTGCTCCTATAAGTGCTAATCAACACTGTAACACCTAGAGTTGATATTGTCTGAAGGGTGCACTTATCAACTTCCTCCCCTATCCCTTGAGGTATTGGAAAACCTAAAGGTTCATAATACTTCACTGATTGGGGTGGCTGCCATTGAACTGTGCTACCCAAATTGTACCCCCAGCCCAAGTAAGCAAAGAGATAAGAAGTTCAAATACCATCAGCAAAGCCCCCAAGAGAATTATTCACTGTCAAAACTCAAGCCACACTCCCTCTAACTGAAAATGAGGAAAAGGGAAATAATTCCCCATTTCAACCTCACAGCTCGCCACCAAAGGAGTCTATGGTCAGGGTCCTAGATGAAAACCTAGAAAAATGTATCAATAATATGATTAGAAATTTAATCAAAGAATTGAAAGAAGATTTAAGGAAAGAGCTAAAAGGTCAATTTCAGGAGATGAGAGACCACATATATAAAGAGACAGACAGCTTGAAAAGAGATGTAGCAGAGCTCTCAGAATTGAAAAATACTGTCAACCAAAACAAAAGCTCATTGGAAGATACTAATACCAGAGTAAACTCAATAGAAAATAGAACCTCAGCTCTCAAAGAACAAACATCAGATAACAAAGACAGGCTGAGTAACATCGAGTTCAAGGACAGACAAGAAAAGAAATTTATTGTACATTATCAGAATTTCCAAGCAGTATTTGACAAGATGAGAAGAAATAACATGGAATTATTGGGATTGAAGAAAACATTGAACAACATTCAAGGGGCACTAAGAACCTTCTAAGTGAAATTGCCAAGGAGAATTCAAGATGCCTATAGGACACCAAACACACCTAACCAAATGGGAAATTCACCAAGACACATCATCTATAAAATGAATTACAGAGAAATTAAGTAGAGAATCCTATAAGCACCTAGGGGAAAACACCAAATCACATTCAGAGGCAGACCAATTCAGATTACTATGGATTTCTCAGAGCAGAAAATGAAGGCCAGGAGAGCATGTAATGATATTTTTCAAACTTTGAAAAAAAAAAACAAATTTCAGCCAAAGATAACATATCCTGTAAAAGTCAGCTTTAAATGTGATGGTCAAATTAAATACTTCAATGATAAAGTCAAGCTAGCAATATACATGAACAAAAAGCCTGCACTACAGAATATTCTCAAGGACATACTTCATTCAGAGGAACACAGTAACAACTCCCAAAACCCTTAAAGAAAAGAACATCTGTAACCACAATACACACCAAAAGATATCTAAGATGGTGCAAATAAAAAACAATTATTACATTACACCTTATCTGGATTACAAGATGTAATGGCATACAACCTAATACATTTTTAGAGATGTTTTGGGAAAGGGATGGGAGGGATAAGGGTGGGTAATTGGGGGGGGGGCTCTTGGGGGTAAATCTAATTTTCAGAATTTCATGATTGTTTAACAAATAAATTCCTGAATAAAAACACTGAATGAATAAATTAATGCAAATAAAAAAAAACAATCATCACAATGTCAGAGACCCAGATTTCCATATCTATTCTAACTCTGAATAAAAATGGACTCAATGCCCCAATTAAAAGATACAGATTGGCAAACTGGATCAAAAAACAAAATACAACAATATCTGCCTTCAGGAGACACATCTCACAATCAAAAATAGACTCAGTCTGAAGGTGAAAGGTTGGCAAAATGTCTACCAGGCTTGTGGTTGAAAAAGCAAGCTGGCATTGTTATCCTAATATACAATAAAGTTAATTCTGACCAAAAACTAGTCAAAAAGGACAAAAAAGGTCACTTTATCATAGTTTAAGGAACAATTCAACAAAAAGATGCAATGATAGTTAACATTTATGCCCCCAACTACAACCCTCTGACATACATGGAAAAAATACTCAAGGACATCACACCCCTCATTGATCTCAGCACAATTATGCTGGGGGATTTTAATACACCATTATCAACAATAGACAGATCATCAAAGCAAAAAATCAACAAAGCTATCTCTAACCTAAACAACTCTATTAATCAACTAGACTTAACAGACTTTTACAGGATATTCCATCCAATATCAGCTGAGTTTACCTTCTTCTCAGCAGCTCACGGATCCTTCTCAAAAATAGACCACCTCCTAGTCCACGAGCTAAACTTAATACAAAAAAGTTGATATAGTCTCATGTATCCTGTCAGACCACAATGCTATGATCTTAGCAATTAACTACAAGAAAAAAAAAACAGAAACTAATGAAGAACTTAAATGAAGAATGGATAAAAGGTATTGGGAACAGAAATCAAGAAATTCTTGGAAATGAATGAGAATGATGAAACAACATATTGAAATCTCTGGGATAGTATGAAAGCTTTTTTAAGAGGTAAATTCATAGCATTGAGTGCCTTCATCAAAAATCAGGAAAGAGCCCAAATAAAGTCTTATGATCCAACTCAAATCCCTACAAAAAGATGAACAATCCAATCCCAAACCTAAGAGAAGGCAGGAAATAGCGAAGAACAGAACTGAAATCAATGAAATTGAGAACAGAAAAACAATACAAATTATCAACAAAACAAAAAGTTGGTTCTTGAAAAAGTAAATTACATTGACAGACCCCTTGCCAATATCACCAAAAGGAAAAATGAAATATAGCAAATCAACAAAATCAGAGATGAAAACAGAGATCACCAGTGACTCAACCAAAATCCAGATGATTATCAGAACTTATTTTGAAAATTTATACTCAGTCAAGTTCGATAATCTGGAAGAAATGGACAAATATCTGGCCACATACAACATTCCCAAATTAACACCAGAGGACACTGAAAATCTAAACAAACCTATCTCAGGTACCAAAATCAAATCAGTAATCAAAGCCCTTCCAAAAAAGAAAAGCACAGGACCTGATGGATTCACGGCAGAATTCTACCAGACTTTTACAGAAGAATTAACACCGATCCTATACAAGCTTTTCCACGAAATTAAAAGGGTTGGAACACTCCCTAACACTTTTTCTGAAGCAAATACAATACTGATACCAAAAACACAATAAAGACACATCAGAAAAAGAAAACTACAGATCAATTTCCTTGATGAACATAGATGCTAAAATCCTTAATAAAATTCTAGCTATCCAGATTCAAAAATACATTAAAAAAGATAACACATCATGATCAAGTGGTCTTCGTTCCAGGAAAGCAGGGCTGGTTCAACATACACAAATCAATAAATGTAATTCACCACATAAACAGAATTAAAAATAAAAATCATATAATCATCTCAATTGACACAGAAAAGGCTTTTGATAAAATTCAGCACCCTTTTATGTTCAAAACTCTGGAGAACATATGGATCAAAGAAAGATACTTTAATTTTGTAAGAGCATTTATTACAGACCCATAGCCAACATTATGCTTAATGGAGAAATACTGAAAGCATTTCCACTGAATTCAGGAACAAGACACAGTTGTCCACTTTTACCACTCTTCTTCAATATAGTCTTTGAAAACCTAGCCACAGCTATCAGACAAGAGAAAGAAATCAAAGGAATTTGAATAGGAAAAGAGGAAGTCAAGATATATTTGCTGATGACATGATCCTATACCTAGAAGACCCAATAAACTTGCCCAGAAGACTCTTAGAGCTTATAAATGATTTCAGCAAAGTGGCTGGTTATAAGATCAACACTCATACATCATTAGATTTCCTATACTCCCTCAAAAAGTGCACTGAAGAAGAAATCACGAACTCTGTCCCATTCACAATCTCCTCAAAAAAATTAAATAATTGGGCATCAATCTAACAAGGGATATTAAGGACCTCTACAACAAAAACAATCGAACGTCAAAAAAAAAAAAAAAAAGGAAAAAGAAATTGCAGAAGACCTGAGTAGATGGAAAAACATTCCATGTTCTTGGTTAGGCAGAATCAATATAATCAAAATGGCCATTCTACCAAAATCCCTATACAGATTCAATGCAAGATACCAATGACATTCTTCATGGATACAGAAAAAGCATTCTCAAATTTGTATGGAATAACAGAAGACCCAGAATAGCCAAAACATTACTAAGCAGGAAAGAGGATGCACCTTATGACCCAGCTATCTCACTCCTGGGTATTTTCCCAAAAGAGCTAGAATTGATATATTACAGCAGTTTTTAGCAGCTCAATTTACCATAGACAGACTATGGAACCAGCCCAGATGCCCCTCAATGGATGAGTGGATTCAAAAACTGTGGTACATATATACAATGGAATTCTACTCTGCTACTAGAGAGAACAATATCATGGCATTTGCAGCCAAATGGATGGAGGTGGAAAAAATGATCCTGAGTGAAATATCCCAATCTCAAAGACTCAAGGGCTGAACGTTTCCTCTCATATGTGGAAGCTAGAATACAATCAGAAACAAACTGAAAGTAGTCTAAGCTAATAATAACCTCAACATGGGTGAGCTTTTACACGAGTGGGGGGAATCTTGCCTATGATGCTGGGGGATGAAGAAGGAGGGCAGGGAGGTGGGTAGGAATAGGAGGAATATCAAGGCAGCTGGAGGGAGGGAGCATGAGGGTATCAACTCAAGGGGAACCTTCGACTTCCATGAGAAGCCCAACTAACACAGGGGTAAAGTAGGGGGAAACATGGGTTCAGGGGAAACCAAAAGTAGGGAGACCATGGAATGGCATCAGCCTTGGCTTGCTGTGTCATTATCCATTTGTTCATGATTGTATGGCAATGATTTCCTCCTAAATATAAGGCTATCCTGAACTAATAAAAAAAGTAAAATAAATTTTTTAAAAAGTTCTAAATAATTGGAATCCTAGAGGCTGGTGTGGTGGCTCAGTTGTAGAACACTTGCCTGGCATGTGTGAGAACCTGGGTTTGAACTCCAGCACTGCAAGTTTTGGTAAACCACTAAGTGTTGGAAAAACAAAAACCAAATTAAAAAAAATAAATGAAATCAATTCTCTCTCTCTCTCTCTCTCTCTCTCAAAAATAACTGGAATCCTATAAAGCAACTTTTCTGAGTACAATGCAATAAAATTAGAACTCAATAATGAGAAGAATGGTGGAAATTCTACAAATACATGAAAATTGAGGAACATTCCCTTGAACAACCAAAAGAAGATATTACAAAGGAAACCTAAAGTTTTCTTAAGACAAATTAAAATGGAAACCTAGCATGACCTAACCTATGGAATACAGAAAAAAAAATCAGTGCTAGGAGTGAAGTTTGTAGCTTTGTATGCCTACATCAAAAAACAATGTTCTTACACTAACATTGCACTTCAAGGAATTACAAAAACAAGAACAAACTAAACCAAAATCCACCGAAGGAAAGAAATAACAAAGAACAGAACAGAAACAAAAGAAAGAGACTAAAACAATGCAAAATGATAAAGAAACCAAACACGATTCTCTGAAAAGACTGACAATTCCTTATCTCTCACCTTGCACTAAAATCAAATCAAAATGGATCAAGGAACTAGGCATTAAACCAGTTACCATACAACTGGTAAAAGAAAGTTAGGACCAACACTCTAGCATTTGGAAGTATACAAAGACTTTCTCAACAAGACTAAAGCAAATAAAGTCAAAAATCAATGAGTGGGATGCCATTAATCCAAAAAGCTTCTGCACAGCCAAGGAATTGGTCAAATTGTTAAGAGACAACCTACAGAATGGGAGATAATCATAGCCTGTGATTCCTCTGATGGAGGACTAATAGCCAAAATTTACAAAGTACTCAAAAAATGTCAAATAAAAAACACAAACAATCCAATCAATAATGAGCCAGAGATCCAAACAGAAACTTCTTGACAGAGGACTTTGAGCAAGATAATGAAAACATGAGAAAGTGTTCTAAATCAGAAGTAATCAGAGAAATACAAATCAAAACAACATTAAGATTGCCCCTCACTCTGGTCAGATTGGCAAAAACTGAGGAATATAAACAATAACAGATACTGGAGGAGTTGTAGGGTGATAGGAACATTAGCACACTGTTGGTGGAAATGCAGACTGGTACAGCCTTTCTGGAAAGCAGTGTGGAGAATCCTCAAAAAATTAGGGATGGATCCACTATATGATCCAGCTATCCCTTTTCTGGGTATTTTCCCAGAGGAGTTAGAATCACCACATTACAGCAACACAGCAAAATTAATGTTCATAGCAGCTCAATTTACAATAGTTAAATTATGGTACAAATCCAAATGACCCTCCCTGGATGAATGAATCCAAAACCTGTAACATACACACACACACACACACACACACACACACACACACACACACACAATGGAATTCTATTCAGTAATTAGAAACAATGATACTACAGCCTTTGAAGGTAAATGGATGGCAAAATAAGAAATCATGCTGAGCAAAGTTAGCCAAACCCAGAGAGTCAAGGGTCAAATGTTTTCACTCATTTGTGGAGGCTTGAGCTAAACCCAGTCTTAGGTGAAAGGTAGGCGAACTCATGTATTAGACCCAGCAAAGGCATAGCAACACATAATTTGGACAACCATAAATATAGGGAGATAGGGAAGGGATAGGTGGAGGAGGGGAGTGGGAGGGTTAAAAAGGTGGGATCTAGAGAGACAATCAACAATATAACATACTCTTTACCCCCTTGACAATCCAATAAAACATAGGTAATCATTTAATTCTGGAAAATTCACAATCTAAATATTTATATCACTTGTAGGGGTGACTTATAGAAGATTCAAGAGACAGTGGGGTGGGCAATGTGCGGGTAATTCTGGTTTAAGAACATATGACTGGGCTGGAGTGGTGGGCTTAGTGGTTATGGCATGTGCAAGGATGTGAGTTTGAACCCCAGCACCACATACACAAATAAGTGTCAGAGCAATGAAAACCAGATAAAAAACTAAATAAAATTATCTCTCTCTCTCTCTCTCTGTCCCTCTCTCTTAAAAAAAAAAAAAAAGAACATAGGGAGGAAGATGGCAAGCTGAAGGGAGGCAGCTTTTCCTGTGGCTCCAAGTTTGGATGGCAAAATCCTAGTTTATCTTCAGTTTTTCAAGGTGCATTTCGGGGAATATATTTATGAACTTCTAGGGCTAGTTTGCAAAGCTTTTTTTGAGGAGCTGAGTCCTGGGAGGTTCGAGTGCAAAAATAAAAGGGATTTTATCTGCCCTGCCAGGGACAACAGAACAGCTTTGTTTACATTCCACCAGCTGGCAGGCAGCCAGCGGCCAGGAGCAGGAGTAGAGGTGAACAGAGCCAGCGATGGCATCACTGCTGGGTTCCTGTGCTTTAGAAAAATAGAGCATTGGCGAGCACATTTGCAGATACCCACCCAGCTCATACTCTGTGTCTGTCGAGAATTGTGCTGAGAAGCAGTGTGCTGAGAAGCAGCCTGCAGAGGTGCCCAGAGGAACAGGCTGCTCGGTGGGAAAGCCGAGCCACCATTCTGAGCTTCAGGAGACAGCACTCTCTGGCTTCTTAGAGCAGGCTCTGAAAACTGCATCAGGAGATGGCCACTTACAACAGTCTGATCCAGGAAGAGAAGGCCTTGGCCAGGCCCAGGATTAGGGGGACATCGGTTTGTGGAATAAAGGGGAGCAATTCCCAGCCCTGTCCACTCCCCTCACCCAGCCAGAAGGATCACATGACAAGTTAAAGGCTCTGAGTCTTCTGCCTAAAGAGACAGTGTATGCAACTCCCAGCAGAGGGAAAAAAGAAATCATCCATACTCCGTGCTCATTAAGTCTTCTGGCTTTCAGTTCCCCTGGGAGGCTGGCAAATTTCAGGGCATTCCAGAACCAGTCCTCTTCATTGGAATCCCCTCCTAGAAATCCCAGGAGTCTGAGGACACCCCAGTCCTCTGTGTGAGATCATATAACCACAGTCTGAAAGACATTCACATTGAAATCCAGAAGGACAGTAAACATCTCCTCTCAAAGGACAGAGATGCTCTTACTGTCTATAGTTCCAAGTTTGCATTAAGAATTTTTTACTTTTTATCTGATTTTGCATACATATATACATTTTTTTTCTTTCTTTCCTTTGTTTTTCTTTTTTGCCTTCTGTTTTTCTCCTGTTCTTGATGTGTATTGGTGCATCAGCTGGAACAGTTTATCGGTTCATGGACATATAAAAATACTGGCTATTTTTATTTTTTCTTTTGTTTTCTGGACTTTTTTGCTCTCCTTTTTTATTTTTACTCTCTTTTTTCTGCTCCTGTTTGTTTTAATTTTTGTTTTTGTGTGTTTGTTCATTTCCTTGTCCTCCCTCCTGAAAAGAAGGAGTGCATTTGCTATCTGAAGTATACTGTGCCTGACCTCCTTATTTTACCTATGCATGCTTCTACCCTAATGTGATCACCCAAATCTTATTAATATCTCTGCTACCCCTCCTATATTTTACCACTGCTATCTCTGCTTCCCCTAGGGTTTGTTTTTTCTTTCCTTTTTTCTTATTTTCCCTTCTTTTTCTTTATTTTATTCTTTTTTCTTCTTTTTGTTCTCTTCTTTTACTTTCTCTTTCTGTCTTGTTCTTTCTCTCCCCAGCAGATCCTACCACCTCCTTCACTTTTTCACTGTCCATAATTGGTCAAGATAGCGAACTAGTTTGTAATGTCCTCGGGTTGAAATGAACCACACCTCAAAATAACCTCTTCTCCCCTGTACTCTCTCAATTCCTAAACTATATGCTGTTGTCTCTCTTCCTCACTCAAAGCCTTTAACCTATTTGCATCCCATTTTTATCTTTTCCTTATTCCTAATTGAATTGCTGAATCCATGCTAACACCTTCTAATTCTTTTTTCTAAGTCAGGAGCTCCACAGTACCTCCCTATCTACCCCAATTCCTTGGATTTCTTGATTATACTTCCCCCCATCTACAGAGGCCCTGCTAACTGAAGTGAAGGTCATTCTTCAAAACGGGTATTTGCTAGCTATCTTAACATATTGTGAGAGCTCTCATGGAAGAAAACTGCTCCTATAGGTGCTAATCACAATTATAACTCTTTTAGTTGAAATTGTTAGTATAAACACCTATAGGCTTATTCATTGACTCGACTGGCAGTCAGAGCTGTGCTTTACAAGTAGCACCCCAGTCCAATGAAGCAAAGGGATAAGAAGCTCCAATAACTTCTACAACAATAACTAACATAGTCAGTCTTCAAGTCACATCACGTATATCTGAAAATGAGGGAAAGGGGTAATTACTTCCATCCTCACCCTCACAGCTCCCCATCCAAGGACTCCATGGCAGGGGTCCTAGATGAAAACCAAGAAAAATATATCAACATAATGATTAGTAACTCAATAAAGGAGTTAAAAGAAGAATTAATGAATGAGATCAGAGAACAGTTTCAGGTGATGAGAGAAATTTTCATAAGGAAATAAGGGAACAATTCCATGAAATGAAAGACCATATTTATAAAAAGTTAGACATTCTGAAGAGAGATGTAGAAGAGCTATCAGAATTGAAAAATACTGTCAACCAAATCAAATTCTCACTAGAAGATACTAACACCAGAGTAAACTCAACAGAAAATAGAACCTCAGCTCTCAATGAATGAACATCAGATAAAGAAGACAGGTTGAGAAATGTTGAGTTCAAGGAGGACAGACAAGAAAAGAAACTTATCATGCATGACTAGAACTTCCAAGTAATATTTGATGACATGAGAAAAAACAACCTGAGAGATTTGGACTGGAAGAAAATGTCGAACATCAAACAAGGGTATTAAGAACATATTAAATGAAATTATCAAGGAGAAGTTTCCTCATATCAGGATTGATCCAGATTACCAAATCCAAAACACCTATAGAACACCAAACAGACCTAATCAAATGAGAAATTCACCAAGACATATCATATATAAAATGATTAACAGAGAAATAAAAGAAAGAATTCTAAAAGCAGCTAGGTGATACCCCAAGTCACGTTCAGAGGTAGACCAATTAGAATCGCTATGGATTTTTCAGATCAGGCAATGGAGGCCAGAAGAGCTTGGAACAATAATTTTTAAACCTTGAAAGAGAATAATTTTTAGCCAAAAATAATATACCCCGCAAAACTCAGCTTTAAATATGATGGAGAAACTAAATACGTCAATGATAAATTCAAGCTAGCCAGATGCATGATCACAAACCCCACATTACAGAATATTCTCCAGGACATTCATCATTCAGAAGAACACACTAATAATTCCCTAAACCCCTAAAAAAGAGAATGTCTATAATCACAATACACACCAATAGTAACCCAAGATGGCGCAAAACACAGCAACAATCACAAAGTCTGAGACTCAGATTCCCATACCTACTCTAACTCTGAATGTGAATGGTCTCAATGCCCCAATTAAAAGACACTAGTTTCTGACTTATCTCTTCAAAGAGAAAATGTTTTAATATTAATAAAGTCCAATTTATTATTTTTTTCTCATAAAAAAAGACACAGATTGGCTTACTGGATCAAAAAACAAAATCCAACATTATGTTGTCTATAAGAGCACCTCACACTCAAAAATAGACACAAATTGAAGGTGAAAGGTTGGCAAAATGTCTACCAGGCCCTGGCCCAAAAGAACAAGCTTGAGTGGTGATCCTAATATCTGATAAAGTTAATTTTGATACAAAACTACTCAGAAAGGACAAAGATGGACACTACATCATACTAAAAGGGACAATTCACCAAGAAGACTTAACGATAATTAACATTTATGCCCCCAATCACAACTCCCCCAAATATATGAAAAAAATACTCAAGGACATTAAACTCCTAATTGATCTCAACACAATAATACTGGGGGACTTCAATACACCATTATCAACATTGGACAGTTCATTAAAACAAAAAACCAACAAAGATATCTCCAATCTGAACATCTCTATTAATCAAAAGAGCTTAACAGACATCTACAGAATATTCCATCCTAAATCAGCCGAATTTAACTTCTTCTCAGCAGCTCACGGATTCTTCTCAAAAATAGACCACATCCTAGTCCACAGAGCTCACCTTAACAAATTCAAGAAAGTTGATATAGTCCCATGTATCTTGTCAGATCATAATGCCATGGTCTTAGCAATCAACAACAAAACAAACAAAAAAAA
>PVKS010023364.1:0-32446 GCA_004027875.1 Aplodontia rufa
TTTTTTTTTTTTTTTTAAAGAGAGAGGGACAGTGAGAGAGACAGAGAAAGACAGAAACAACTTTATTTAGTTTTTTACATGGCCTTAGTTGCTCCAACACTCAGTTGTGTACGTGGTGCTGGGGTTTGAACCCGGGTCCTCGTGCTTGCCAGGCAAGCGCCGAAACCGCTGAGCCACCGCTCCAGCCCCCCACCTAATATTTATTAATGCTTCTTATCACTAGGTACTAGTTTATTCTTTTAGATATATTATCTAAATTACTTCTTAAAATCACCCTTAAAATAAGTACTAGTATCTTGCGAAGCATGGTGGTGCATGCCTGTGATCCCAGTGGCTTGGGAGGCTGAGGCAGGAGGATCATGAGTTCAAAGCCAGCCTCGGGAACTTAGTGAGGCCCTAAGCAATTTAGTGAGATCCTGTCTCAAAATAAAATATAAAAAAAGGACTGAGGATGTGGTTCAGAGGTCAAGGGCCCCTGGGTTCAATCCTCAGTACCTAATAAATACATAAATAAGTACTATCAGGTGGAGTATAGCACATTAGTAGCACACTTGACTAGTATGCACAAGGCTCTGGGTTTCATCCCCAGCACTGCAAAATCAGTAAATAAATATAATAAAAATTATAGAAATAAAACTACGATTATCACCCCCATTTAGGAACTGGACCTCAGAAAGGTTATAAACCAAAATCTGAACTCTAGTCCAGGTGGTCCCAACATCATACAGCTAGCCACCATGCTTGTCTTGCTACGGGGAGGAAGGACTATTATAATTTCTTCAAATCCCTAGGGATGGGGCTGGAGCGGTAGCTCAGCGATTTCAGCGCTTGCCTGGCAAGCACAAGGACCTGGGTTCAAACCCCAGCACCATGTACACAACTAAGTGTTGGAGCAAAGAAGGCCATGTGAAAAACTAAATAAAGTTGTTTCTTTAAAAAAAAAAAATCCCTAGGGACATAGGGTTCTTTGTTTGTTTGTTTGTTTATACTGGGGACTGAACCCAATGGTGCTTTACCACTAAGCTGCATCCTCAGACCTTTTCATTCTGAGACAGGGTCTTGCTAAGTTGCTAAGGCTGGCCCTGAACTTGCAATCTTCTTGCCTCAGCCTCTTGAGTCTCTGGGGCATGGGGTTCTGGAGGGATCCCTGTAGACTGTGCTTCACTCACATCCCTTTTTGTTTGTTTGTTTTGGAGATCATGTCTCTCTATGTTGCCCAGGCTGGTCTCGAACTCCTGGGCTGAATCAATCCTCTTGCCTCAGCCTCCCGAGCAGCTAGAACTACAGATGTGCATCTCTACGCTTGGCTATGCTCACCCTCTTTTAGGAGGTGCAGCAAACTCTGAAGGCAAGGCCTGTGGGGCCACACAGCGATTTACTCAATCAACCTCTGCTAGGGTAGACCAGAACATAGCCAAGTGACCAGGAGGACTGGAGAGGTGGGGAGAGAAAGGGTTAAGGTGGCCCCAGCCATTTCCCTGGATTTGCCTCTGGGAACCTTCTGCTTTGAATCTTGACCCCACAGGTGTGCCCTCTGTCTCTCCCACCACCATCCCTACCCCCTGCCACCGCCCCCCCACACACACCTACCGTGACTGTGAGGGCATTAGGCTGCGTGAAGAATAAGTCCCCACCCTGGAAGTCATCGTTGAGGTAGAGGAGTCCACTGCAGAGGGAAGAGGAAAGGAGGCAATCAGACCCCCACCCAGGCCCAGGCCTGCTGTAGGGTGATGTTTTTCTTTTATTTAAAAAAAAAAATTTTTTTTAGGGGCTGGAGCAGTGGCTCAGTGGTTACCGCGCTTGCCTGGCATGCGCAAGTACGTGAGTTCAAACCCCAGTACACAATGAGGTGTCCGAGGAATGAAAGTCACATGAAAAACTAATTTAAAAAATTGCTTCTTACTGTCCCCTCTTTCTAAAAAAAAAAATTTTTTTTAGTTGTAGACATAATACCTTTATTTCATTTATTTTTATGCAGTCCTGAGGATTAAACCCAGTGTGCTTTACTACTAAGCTAAGATCCCAGCCCTGTGAGATGACCTTCGTGTGCCCACTGCCTGCTCCCTGGAGGGGTCGCCCACCTGTAGTCTCGATAGGTGTACGCTGGGGGCTCCCGCCAGCACTCTCCGGTGTCAGGATCCAGGACACAATTGTCTGCATGCACGGGGTGACTCAGGTCCATGCGCTGCTCTTGCTCTCCTAGGACACAAAGGGATCTGGTGAATGCCTCTGTGCCTCTGCCCATTCTCCACGCTATGGGCTCATCCCAACCACATGTGCCCTGTAGCTCCTGGGGTCACAGTTGGGTAGAGAAGCCATACCCGACCTGGGCAGGGGAGATGGGGTCTTTATGGAATAAAGACCGGAACCACGCAGGTTGGGGGTGCTGACCATGTTCCGGGTCCAACAGGGGCGCAAGGGGCAGGGAGGCTCAGTGGTGGTCCCTGGGGGTTACCTTCAATGGCACTACGGCACACAAGGTGAGTGAAGGAAAGATGTAGAGGCCGTTCCGGGGAGAAGTAGGCCTGGGTCAAGGTCCGTACACGCTCACTCACCTCCAGAAGCAGCTTGGCACTCTGACTGCCCACAGTGCCAGCCCGGGCCAGCTGCAGCAGCAAAAGGGTAGTAAAGGAGAGAAGCAATGAAAGGTGGTCCCAGCCCTGGCACCTGGTCAGTCTCCACTGCTCACCACCCGTGGGTTTGGAGTCTCAGCAACCATCTCTGCCCATCAGCTCTGTGGCAACACCCCAGGTCCCCAGATCTTGGAACACCCGCTTTCTCAACTCTGGGCCTTGTACTTTGGTAGTCTCAGCCCCAAGGGGGGTTCGGCCTCAGAAGCCCAGGCCCTGGTGCTCAGCCTTCTGTATACTCTTTTCTCTAGTCCTGGGAAGCATCAAACCAGGCTATGGGTGCCTCTGCTCACCTGTGCAGCCTTGAGCACCGTGAGTCCCTCAAAGTGTTCATGGGGGGTATGAGGGGAACGGCGACCACGATAACCAGACCTGGCTCCAGCTCCAGCTGCATCCTAGATGGGGAAAGAGCTCCTTGTGAAGTCACTCTCCCCAGCTCACCCAGTGCTGCTGACAGGGCTACTAGACCCTCCCTCTGGTCTTCCTACTCCTTGCAAGAGGCCAAAGCTCCTATTGTTCCCTGTGGCTCCTTTTCTGGAGATACTGCTCTTTCCAGAGACTATCATTCTCTGGGAAAGGTCTTGAATCCCACTTACCCAGGGGACTGTGTGTGTGCATAGAACTCTGGAGAGCTTCCTAGAGCAGGGAAGGGACCTCTGAGAAGGTAAGGACAGCTGGAGAAGAGAAGCTGAGCTGTGGAGCAGGGCAGAAAGGCTTGACCACTCATCCCTGATGAGCAGAGCATAGAGAGGTCTTCCTGGAAATGGAGCCCTAACAGGAAGTGCAACAGTCAGGCTAGGTCCTGGCAAGAAGCCAAGTGGGTAAAGACAGCACCGACTTCTTCCCATTTGATGTTTTCTTGGAGAATCTATGGACTGTATTGCTCCACAGCTCCTTGACACTGAGTCCTAATTACCCAATCATCTATTCAGCAACTCTCATTATCCGCCAAGTCATCCACTATTTGGATATCCCAAACTGCGATACAGTGATTTTTCACTTTTCTGACATTCATTTTTCTACTTTTTTTTTTTTTGAGAGAGGGAGAGAGTGAGAGTGAGAGAGAGAATCAACTTTATTTAGTTTTTCATCTGGCCTTCATTTCTCCGACACTCAGTTGCGTATGTGGTGCTGGTGTTCGAACCTAAGTCTTCGCACATGCCAGGCAAGCACTCCAACTGCTGAGCCACCATTTCAGCTCTTCTGTCTACTCAGTTTAAGTACCACAACCTAACTACCTCAGCATTCAAATCTCATCTCTGAGGGACTACCTAGTCACCCAACCTCACAGGGCCTCACATTTGCTGGCTGGGTAAGTGATCTACCACTGAGCTACATCCCCAGTCCAAATCTTCTTCCTTTGAACCCAGGGGGCTTTACCACTGAGCCATCTTGTTTTTTATTTTTATTTTTTCAAAAAAGGGAAAGTGAGAGGGAGGAGAGAGAGAGAGAGAGAGAGAGAGAGAGAGGGCACGGGGAGAGAAAAGAAAGAACTTTATTTTTTCATCTGGCCTTTGTTTCTCTGCCACTTAGTTGTATAGGTGGTGCTTGGATTTGAACCTGGGTCCTCAAGCATGCCAAGCAAATGCTCCAACCACTGAGCCACCATTCCAGCCCCTCCTTTTTATTTTTTGAGACAGGATCTTGCTAATTGCTGAGGCTGGTCTCAAATTTATAATGTTCTTAACTCAGCCTCCTGAGTTGCTGGGATTATAGGCATGTGCCATGTACCTGTGCAAACCTTCTATTCTTATACTCATTCATTCAAGACATTTATACTGAGCACCTACTATGTATTGGGCACTGTTCTGGGCACTGGGGACACAAATGTGAAAATGAAAAGACCCTTGCTCTCATAGGATTTATATATTGAGGTAACGTACAAATAAATAAACAAACCAGATCAATTCAAGGCATGATATATGCTATGAAGAATATCAAAACAGGGTTACAGGGGCTGGAGTGGTGGCTCAGCGGTTTCGGCGCTTGCCTGGCAAGCACAAGGACCCGGGTTCAAACCCCAGCACCACGTACACAACTAAGTGTTGGAGCAACTAAGGCCATGTGAAAACCTAAATAAAGTTGTTTCTCTCTTTCTCTGACTCTCTCACTGTCCCTCTTTCTAAAAAAAAACAAAAACAAAAACAAAAAAAACAGGGTTACAACATTGAGTGCCCAGGCAGGGGTTGGGGACAACTAATTGAAGAGGTGACATATAAATTGAAATCAAGAATGAAAAGTAACCAGTTGAATGTCCAAAGGAATATATTTCAGGCAGAGGACGCAGCAAGTGGAAACATCTCAAGGTCAAAATAAGGTTAAGTGTGATCAAAGAGAGAATCAATTTTATTTAGTTTTTCACGTGGCTTTCATTGCTCTGACACTTCACTGCTAGGTGGTGCTGGGGTTCAAGCTCGGATCCTGGCGCATGCCAGGCAAGTGCATAACCACTAAGCCACTGCTCCAGCCCCTCCCTCTCTCTCTTTAAAAAAAAAAAAAAAAGAACAGAAGGAAGGTCCAATACTTGCCAGTTATCTTTGACTCCCTCCTCTCATCACTTTGCACACAGATGTAGTCCTTAATATCTCTCTTTATTTTTTTATTTTTTTTAGGGCTGAGGACTGAACTCAGAGCCTTGCGCTTGCTAGGCAAGCGCTCTGCCAAAGCCAAATCCCCAACCCCAACATCTCTATCTTTAATGTTCTGGACGTTTCTCCCTTGTTCTTTCTTCATTCCCTTGAAATGAAGACCTGTGGCAGTGGCACTCACTCTAGTCCAGAAATCTCCTGATTTTCTCCCATTGCATTCTACACGCTGCCACTAGACGGCTCTACGGCTTCTACAAAACGCTGACTCTAGAACCTGCACTTGGAGGTTCTACAGGAACACTGAAATCATCCTCTGAAATCCTGCAGCAAGTGTCATCGCCCACCAGGTAAAGCCCAAACGCCCTGGTGGGGCAAAAGGCCCTAACTGTCCTTGGGTCTTCACCTCTGGCTATGTCCCTCCTCGAGCGTGCCAGGCAAGCCCTGTATCTGCTGAGCCACCACTCCAGCAACGCTGAACCATCTCTTGATAACACAGCCCGGTGATAGTACAACTACTAGCACTGAGCTTTTCTTTCCTTCCTTCCTGTTTTTCTTTTCTTTTTTTTTTTTTTGTACTAGGGATTGAGTCCAGGGGCATTTAACCACTGAGTTACATCTCCAGCCCTTTATCTGTGCTGGGCTACCTTTGTGGTTTTCTTTTTTGTGTTTTTCTTTTGTTCTATCAATTTCTGACAAAATTCATTTTAAAAGAACATCCACCCACATAAGTCAAATTAATAGGAAAAAGAGTCTTTACCCTTTACCACTGGAGAGGCCACGTTATGCATAGTCTCCAGTGGAGAATTAGAATAAGCCAAATGAGTGACGAGGCAGGCTAAGAGCAAGGGAGCAGGCATCTGTCCTGAAGTAGCAGGTCCCTAGCTAGCAGACTGTACTCAGGCCTTTCCTACCTTGGCCAATTGTAGCAGCATCCCACACTCAGCTGGGGTGAGCAGCCCATCCAACACTGCTCGCTCCGACCCATTCAATTGCCTGGCATCCTGGGTCAGGGTCACTCCCTCCAGGAGAAGGACATCTGCACAGGAAAGGGCAAGGCACAGGTCATTGAGGATCTTCAGAGGTTAGGCTCAGCAGTAGCTGGCAATCCCTAGACCCTCCTGCCCCCACAGGAACTTACCCTTCCAGTAGGTCAAGGGCTTTGGCTGTGGAGGTTCATGGTCCCAAGGCCTCTTCTCTTGATCCTCTCTCAGGGGTGAGAGACATGCTCAGTAGATGTACAGGACAGTCCAGACTCAGCCTCCCAGCACCCTTTACATTTTCCCCAGCCAAGGCTAGGTACCTCCCACCACAGAACATCTCCTACCTGAGTTTTTCTCTAAGTGCCTCAGGGATGAGAGCTGCTGGGGTCCAGGGATCCTGTGACAGTCAAGAAAAGTGTTATCACCAACCAAGTCCAGCCCCTGGGATCAATCCCAACTATCACATGAAGGTCCTTATGCTTCCAGAGGAGAAGGTAGAAGTAGGAAAAGCTCTGGACGCAATGTAAGGGCTACCTAATGTAGTGCCCTGGGCACTAGATCAAACTGTACAATAATAACTCACATAGCGCTTAATATTTGTAAGAGCTTTATACATGCAAGTGGAACTGACCATTTAAGATTCACAGTAGTCTTATGAAACAGAGTGCTAATCTTGCAATTGTGGGCTCTGAGACACAGAGATGTCAAGTAATATGTTTACGATCACACAGTGATTAAATAGCAGAGCAGCATTTAAAGTAGCTTTACTGCCCTTGTTTTTATCCAGGAATTCTCAGTCAGGGCTGTCCCCCAAGGGACTTTAGGCAACATCTGGAACATTGTCGTGACTCAGGGGCTATAAGGAAACTACTGACATCTACTGAGGTCAGGAAAGCTGCTAAACCTCCTATAATGCACAGGACAGCTCCCTTCCTCTCTCTCCCCCAACAAAGAATTATTAGATCTAAAATGTCTTCTTTCCCCCCAGTGCTGGGGATTTAACCCAGGGCCTTGCACACAAGTACTCTAAAACTGAGCTACATTTTAGCTCTCAAAAAGTCAATAGAGGGGGCTGGAGTGGTGGCTCAGTGGTTTCGGCGCTTGCCTGGCAAGCACAAGGACCAGGGTTCAAACCCCAGCACCACGTACACACTAAGTGTTGGAGCAAATAAAGCCATGTGAAAAACTAAATAAAGTTGTTTCTCTCTTTCTCTGTCTCTCTCACTGTCCCTCTCTCTTAAAAAAAAAAAAAAAAGTCAATAGAGGAGGCTGGACTGGTGTCTCAGTGGTTATGACGCTTGCCTGGCATGTGTGAGGACGCAGGCTTGAACCCCAGCAGCTTGAACCTCTGACACAATGAAGTGTCAGAGCAATGGAAGCCACATGAAAATCTAAATAAAACTGATTCTCTCTTTCTCTCTCACTGTCCCTCTCTCTGTTAAAAAAAAAAAAAGTCAATAGAAAACTGCTGCTCTGTGGTAGCAGACCAGCCATAGATAACCTCCACCCTTCACCATCCCCTCATAATTACGAAGAGGGCGATGAAAGTGGCAGCGATGATACTTTCTGTACTTTATATCAAATGACATGGCCTCAACAACCCTCTGGAACAGATGTGATTATTCACTTCAAGGGTAAGAAAACTGAGGCCGAGGCAAGTTGAGGTTCGGAGCCTGCTTATGGCAGAGGAAAGACTGACATTTAACCCTGAACGATCCCAAAGCTGCCCTTAACTACACTGCTTCCGTACTTGGGAAAGAAGGATGACAGACTTCTCCAAGCTTCTGGGCTATGGAAAAGTGGGAGAGTGTTGCAAAGAGAAGTGAAATATAATTGTAGGGCATTACTCACCCCCCTCCTGGGCAGCACCAAAGGGTGGGCCGGATGGGAGAACAGCATTACTCACAGGGTCCTTGAAGCTGGTGCCCAGGTGCTCCATGGCATAGTAGAGCTGCCTCTTCTCCCCCAGGGATCTAAGGATGAAGCGCTGGATGTCCTGAGCAGGGCAGAGGCAGACACAAAGAAGGGAAGTGACCACCAGATGACAGCAGGGCAACCCCAGGTCCCAGGGGAGGCCTATAAGCTCCTTCAGCCCTTCAGTGCACCTTTGGGTTCATGGGCTCAACTTTTCTCCCTCAGTGACTTCAGAGATCTGGGCTCAAACTGGGATGGAGTGTGTGGAAAAATAAAGTGTGTGCCCACAAGTATAAGGTGGGGGCAGGCAGGAGTGAGGTTAAAGGAAGAGAGTGGAGGGGGCTGAACTCCAAGTAGTCTGATGTGGGGAGCAGTGAATTGAGGCAGAAGTCAGATGCTGAACTTGGGGTTCCTCATGGTGACTGGAGCAGTTGGGTAAGAATGGGGGATGGTCCAGGTTACTTCTTAGGTATATTTGCTTGATCTAGGGATGACTCATGGGGTAAGGATAAAGAGGGGAGTTACCTCTCTTGGTCCAAGTCCAGGTCTTGGCTCTCCCAACTGAGCCTGATACTGGGCCAGAGCTTTCTTGGCAGTTTCATCCTCCGGGTAGAAGAGCAGGACACTCAGGACATTTTCCATGGCCTGAGACAGATTCCCCACTGGAGATGGAAGAATGGAGGAACAGAGACAGAAACTGAGGACAACGGTGACCCTTGGGTAGGGCAGACAAGACAGGAAGACAGAGAAAGAACTGGAAAAGGCCATCTTCCAAGAGGATCTGACCAATTCCAAGAGACCCCAGCCAGCCTGGCAGACATTCCCACCTATCACTTCTTTCAAAAACTTACCCAAACACACCTTTGCTGGCAGAGTTCAAAGAAGAGAAAGAAAGGCGAGAGCAAAGGGAAGTGAGCGGCAGCAAGGGTAGAAGGAGCCCTCTGACTCATCTCCTTAACTTTTCACAATGACACCCAAGAAGGACAGCAAGTTAGGAGTCCTCCTTCTGAAGTGATGATCCCCATGGGCCCTGACAGTGAAACTATAGCTCCAGAGACAGATGGGAGGGAGAGATGGGACTCAGGATACCATCAGAGATAAATCTTCTCTCACTCCCAAGGCCCACCCTTCCCCAACTGACCCTGAGCATGGGCCTCCTGCAGCCGTCTCAGCTGACTAGGAAGGAAGTCAGGCACAGGGAAGCTGCGACCAGGACGTGTGGCTATGTCCGCCACACAGCGCTGCCGGCACTGCAGGACCCGAATCCAAAGTTCTACAGAGGACACATGAGAGTCATCTGGCTTGTACATACTGCTCCCCAACATCAATCCCCTTCTACATGCAAACACTCCCTACTCCTTACCTGCAATGGCCTCATAGAGGCCCCCCTGGCTCCAGGCCCCTTCCTCTTCTTCTACTTCCTGCTGCTCCTCATTCCCCTCACAGTCAGCCCTGCAGCTCTCCATCTGGGCCAAGCTGCCCTGCAGAGCCTCCTCTAGCCTGGGCAGCGCCAGTTCTGTTTCCTGGCGCTCTAGTAGCTCAAGGCCAGTGTCATAGGCTGCCTGTAAGGGAAAGGAGCAGTCACCTGATTTCTGGGGAAGAGGGATACCAAACAAGATTGGGAGGTGGATAAGAGAGGGGTACTGGTCTCATTTGGGGAATGGTCTCCCTGTCCCACTGGACCTTGGGGAAGAACAGTCATAGCCTCAGAATCAGAATGTTAGAACAACATCCAGGGCTACTGATGACCAGTACCCAGACCTCCTGATTCCCATGCTGTACAGGGCCACAGTCCAATGAGACCTGAATATCCAACCAGTCAAAGGCTTATAGAAAAATAGAGGTAGTGTTGAGGGGTCTCACCCAGTATGTGGGTGTCTCCAGGTCCCGGAAGCTTTGGGGCCGAACTCCAGACATTCGTCTGTATTTAGCCATGTCCTCCCGCATCTGCAAGTGCGTTGGATTTGCTACAAAGAAGGTGTGTGCCGCAGCTGCTGCCAGATCCAACTTCTTTAGCTGAGAAGCCAGAGGGATGGGAGTATCAGAGTCCAGAGGTGGGGGTGTAAGATCAGTGCCCCCTGAACAGCCTCCCCACCCCAGACACACATTCTGGGACAGCCTAAGAGCCTTAGGAAAGACTGGCCCATCAGGCCTGCCACACCTTCCAACCTGCAGACCCCCTAGTAGCCAGAATGTTGAGACTCTGAAGAGCCTGATACCTAAGAAAGGAAGGTCTGAAAACGTTGGAGTGAGTGGGACAACGGACAGAAGCTCTATGGCCTCAGTTTGGAAGACAAGGTGAAAGTGATGACTATGGGAGGTGGGGAAGTGGGAGAGACCTGAGCCTTTAGCAAAACCCGCAGGTCTCTAGGACCCGGAGCTGAGGTGTGTGTAACCAACGCCCCCCCCCCTTCCCCCAGCCACGTAGGCATCTGCTACGGTCCCGGTGGCTACAGTGTTGACTGGCGCGGCCCCAGAAGCCAGCTTCAGGGCTGTCTAGCTTCTTGCCTCCCTCCTCTAACCTTGAGGAAGCTCCCCCTTACTCCAAGCAAAGGCTCACACTCAACCCCCTCCCACCACCACCAAACACACACACTTACACACTTCCCATCCTTCGGCCGGTTTCGCCCCCACGCCCTCTGCTTTTCATTTTTAGAGGAGCTGACACTCACCCCAAGTAGGTCTCCATAAGGCCTACTAAAATAAAAGTGCAGACTCCTTCTCTCCATCTTCCATCCACTGCCATCCCGCCTCCAACTGGGCTCCCACATTCCCTTGCATGTCCTTCTGGGACCTCCACAGGTCCTTGCCTTGGTTTTAAAGGGACCTACTCAAAGGTGGAGGTCCGTTGTGCGCCCCCCAGCCCCACCCAGAGTTACAGCAGCTAGCATCCCGCCCTCTCCTGGTCAGCTCCGGGCAGGACGGGGCTCCGGGCCGGACAGGACCCCCGTGGCTCCCACACCTGGTAGTAGGCCCTCTGCAGGTAGTTGTAGGGCTCCCGTCGGCGGAAGGCATCCCGGAGAGTGCTCCCTACGCGGAGCCGCGCCGCGCCCCCGGGGCCCAGCCTCCGCGCCGCGCACTGGGTCAGGCACTCCGCGCGGCGGAGCGCAGCGCGGAGCAGCGGCGACTCCCAGGACCCCTGTGCAGGTCCCCGCCCGGAGTCGGGCGTCGGAGCGCCGAGAAGCTGAGCCGGGAGCGCGGCGCTCGGCTCGGCCGCACAGCTAGCCCCACAGTCCCGCCTCGCGCGGCCCAGCGCCGCCTGGCTCCGCAGCGCCTCCCGCAGCAGCGCAACCGCCGGCGCCCAAGCCCCTGCCGCGTAGGCGCGCAGCCCATCCGCGTAGAGCAGGTCTGGGGCCTGGGGAGGCGCCCCCGGGGCGAGCGAGGCCAGGCCGGGAGGCTCGGGGGACCCCGGGGGAGGTAGCAGCAGCAGTAGCAACAGCAACCGGAGGAGCCGAAGCATGGTGCCAGAGCCGCCGGCCGGCTGCCGTAGAGAAGAGCGGGAGCCGTGAGGGAGGGAGAGGAAAGGGGGAAAGGAGGAGGGAGGGGAAGGAAGGAGAGATGGAGAGGAGGAGAGCAGGAATGAGTGAGGCCAAAGAGACCCGGCGGGGCCGAGGCCAATGAAAGGGATGGAGAGAGAAGTCAGGACGGAGTCAGGAGTGCAGAATGGGGAACAGGTCTTTTAAAACTAATGGGTCTAGTGTGGGTGAAAATTGGAAAATGAAGAGAAGGGGTAGAAGAGGGGAGGACTAGAAGCCTCCTGTTGAAGGACGTGGTGATGCCACCCGTGTGGCCAGGGTGTGGGGGTACTTGGGACTGTGTTCCCTCCGTTTTTGAGTCCAGGAAAAGAAGTGTGAACACCTCCTACACTCTCATGTACCAACCCACCCCTTTGGAGAAGTGCCTTTAGAATTCATCGTGGAGGAGGGTAACTCCAGGCCTGAAACAAGTCAGGTCCCAAACCTTTTCTGCCTAGAAGGTGAGCTCCTGGATGGACTTGGAGAAGGCAGGCAAGGTTAGGGCGTTGGGAATAGACCCGCTCTAAAACCACCTCCACAAATCTGAACAAAGATTCTTTACATCCCTGACCAACAAACTCAAGTGTCTTCTAGAGCCCAGCACCATATATTCATGCCTATCTCTGCTATGTCCTCATGCTGGAACTTGTGTGATGATTTCTCCATGTCTCTCTGTGCCTCTGTCCCCTGCTACTGCTCTATTTTGTCCTCTGAACCACTCCATGCCCCACCCCACCCCCAGCCTCTGACAATACTCTTTGCCACCAAAATACACTGGACACTGATGTTTCCATGGCAACACTTCAGACTTTAATACATTTTGCTAGGGATGATGGGAGGTGAGTAGGGCATCTGGTCATTTGGATGGGAAAGAGCAAGGGCTTCTGAGCCCCATATCTAGTGCCCTCCCCAGAGTCTGGAGGCAGCTGCCCTTGGCTCAGGGCCAGAATGAGATGTACTCACCCAGGCCCCTCCCCTGAGTCCAGCAGGCCCACTTGGGCTCACAGGGTCAGCTGGGGGAAGATGGGGTTGCTTGGTCCCCAGGGTCTTCCCCAAGCCCTTGCACTCCCCTCACTTCCTGTTAGGGAACATCGTCTCCCTGTACTTAGCCCCAAAGGAAGTCCCACAACTCTGGTATCAGGGGATCCAAGGGAAAGTCGGCGGGGTGAGAGACCCAGTGGCCTGGGCCGACGAGGAGAGGGTCCTGGAGAGGCAGTTGGAGATGGCAGAGGTGTCTCATCAATGAAGGTGGTGATCTCCTCTCGGAAGAAACCAGGACCCCGTGGGGGTCCCCCACCTGATCCCAGAACCCCACTTTCCAGGAATTGGCGAAGGCTGGCCAGCCCTCTACCTTCAGCCTCTTCCTCATCTTCCTCATCCTCCAGCCTGTGTCTTTGTCCCAAGTACTCAGGAGGACCCCCAAGGGCCCGGCTCTGGGCTGGGAGGATTCGGATATCATCAGAGGATGACCACTTGTGCAGGAAAGAGCCTGGTACCCGAGGGGTAGAAAAGATGTTGGTTTCATCATGGGACAGACGGCGGGACAAAGGAACCTAGGAAGAAGAGCAGGTGAGACCTGGAAGTGTTGCAGGAACAAAGGAAAAGGGGCAAGAACCAAAGTAGGGACTCTGCAAGATGGTTGTACCCCGCTTCAATTTCAAAACAGTTGCTCCAGTGGGCAAGCCTGGTTCTAAGAGATCTGAGGGAGACTTCTTTTCTCATGCCTTTCCTTCACCTGCCCTTTAGGGTACCCTCCAGGCCAGAAGTAGGGAATACGGGTCTAGGTAACAAAAACTGGAGAAACATGGAGTGGGGAACCAGGATAGGGTTTAGAACCCCTAGTCCCCTACCTGTAAGTAGTGTACTCTCTCCAGAGGGGGAAAGAGCATGTGTCGTCCAGGAAGCAGCTTCACCTGGGTAGGGTCTCGACTTCCTGGTCCTGTGGCCCCATTAGCATCAAAGCGAACTTTGCACACTCGGCTATCTGTGTAGTCATCACAGCCCCCATCTAGGAGAGGAAATGGGCAGTTATAGGCAGAGAACATCCACCCTGTCCCCAGGTCTCTGGGAACCAGTCAGTACCCTTCAGCCTGTAAGTTCTAAGAAGACTAAGAGAGTGCATTTGTTGCATTCAGTGCCAAATCGTACAAATAGACCTACTTATTGAAACAGTTACCTGCCCTCCTCCAAAAACTGTCCCCAGAGCTGGGAGTCTTGCCCAGGAAATTTAGCTTCCCTTTAGTGCCATAGCCTTCTTTGCATTAGGACTGTTTCTCAGGCACTGTACCTGGAGCAGGGGGCAGAGCTGGGCAGTATGGGCTTTTAGAGGGAGCCCAGGTCCAGTGAAGGGAGCCCACAGTGCATAAGGAAACAATGAGTGGCAGAATGCATTAGGCAAAGGAAACGCCCACCCCCAGGGGTGGCAAGGCTCTGTCCAGCAGGGGGCACTGCAGGCGGTAGCAAGGGCAGAAAAGAGCATAGATAAGATGTCCAGGAAAGCAAAAGCCCAGCCCCTCCTCTGACCGTCATCGCCATCCTCCTCAGACATGATAGCCACGCACTGCTCCCACACTGTGCGCACGTCGGCGCGGTAGCGCTCGCAGGACCAGATGAAGGAGGGCAGCAGCAGCGTCTGTGCCATGGAACACCACAGCACAGCCAGCACCATCCATGGGGGAGCCGAGTCCGACTTCAGGGAGAAGAAGCTCACCACCTGGCAGGACGGATGGGGAAGGAGGGTTAGAGCCTAGATTCAAGAGGGCGCACCTGCCTTGATATCACTACTGCAGCTGGTGGACAAGAGATCTGGAAGGGATGTGTATTCCTGTGAATGGACAGAGGACAGAAGAGAAGTTGGCAGTGAAGATGGAGTGAACTGAGGGGAAGAGATCACCTCAGTAGGTCAAGGGAGAGTGCTGGAGACAAAATTCTGGGGTCAGAGGAACAGAGAAGATACAGGAAATTTGAAGATGGAGAGAAATCCAGAAATAGGAACTGCTTGGAGTGGTGGGGTGAGCCCTAGGGGGCTTTGTGCAAGTGACTGTGTGGTCACCAGAGGGAATTAGGGAATGGAGAATGGCACTGAGCAGTTGGATGATAGGTCGAATTGATAGTAGGATAGCTGATGGAGCTGAAGGATGGGCAGTGGAATTTAAGGGTGGATAAGGCAGTTGAACAGTGTAGACCAAAGAACAGATGGGGGGGCTAGAGCGGTAGCTCAGCGGTTACAGCATCTGCCTTTCATGCTGAAGGACATGGGTTCAAACTCCAGCACCACATACACAACGAAGTGTTGGAGCAATGAAAGTCACATGAAAAACTAAATTAAATCAATTCTCTCTCACTGTCCCTCTATTTAAAAAAAAAAAAAAAAAAAGCTGAGAGTGGTGGCACATGCCTGTAACCCCAGCGACTTGGGAGGCTGAGGCAGGAGGATCACAAGTTCAAATCCAGCCTCGGCAACTCAGCAAGGCCCTGAGCAACTTAGTGAGACCCTGTCTCAAAAACAAACAAACAAAAAAACAAAAAAAAAAAAAACACCATAATGGAGCTGGGAGGTGGGATGGCAGAAACTAGAAAATGAATGATAGAGATGGAGAATCAAATGGATTGTGGGGCTAGGCTCAGTGTTGCATGTCTTTACTCCCAGCACCTCAGGAGGCTGAGGCAGGAAGACTGCAAGTTTGAGGCCAACCTCAGCAATTTAGCAAGCCCCTAAGCACCTTAGACCCCATCTCAAAATAAAAATTAAAAGATCTAGCGATGTAGCTCAGTGGTAAACTCCCCCTGGGTTCAATCCTTAGTTCAAAAAAAAAAAAAAACCAAACAATGGATTTGGGAACAGGCAGAGGAGAGAAAGATGGATGATGGAATTGGAGAAAGATAAAGGAACTGCTGCATGACTAATGGAGCTGAAGGTCAGATTGTGGTGCTGGGGACTGGATATTAGGGAGAACAGGTGGAGGGACACCAATCTCACCAATATGGGCACCCCTGTGAGTGAGTCATAGAGAAAGACGATAGCGCTGACCAAGTTGGTGACCTGCAGGGATGTCTTGGCAGACTCGGAGCCATCCAACGAGGACCGACGCTTCCCTCGGGTATCCTCCACCACAATGGCTGGCACCTCAAAAGCTGGCCGGGTACCCAAGCCCCCTGGCCCACCTGCCTTGGCCCCCCGGCTAACCCCCGCTCTCCGGGCCTGGCGAGCCCTCCGAGGCCGAGCCCACAGCGTCTGGTAGAAGGTGATAGCCACGCAGACCAACCCCATGACAATGCCCCCAAGTAGCAAGAGGCTGAAGCAGACACCAAAGCCGAGGCCAATCTTGGAGACTATGAACTGGCAGCCTCGGGCATAGTAGCGCTCGCCATTGTTGTGCCAGCCAATGGAGGGCAGTGTGGAGAGGATGAAGCTGACCATCCAGATGCCCATGACAGCATGCAATGCCTGCTTCTTGGCATTGCTGAGCCGGTAGTTGACGGGCCAACGCACCATCCACATGCGATGGTAGGAGAGCGAGGCAACTGTGAAGCAGGTAGCCAGGGCCAGTGTGTAGTAGGTGGACACAAAGACCTTGCAGATGCTCTCGTTCCAGTCATAGTCAGAGGAAGCTTGACGCCGTAGCTGCACCACAGCGAAGGTGGTGAGGGGCACAGCCGCCATGAGGATGTGTGTGCCCGCGAGGAAGCAGAGCAGCAACTCCAGTGGCTTGTGCTTCTGCTGCTTGGCTGAGATGCTAAGGATGATCCAGGCATTGGCCAGCAGTGCCAGGAGCCCACAGGCCAGCCAGGACAATGCATTTGAGCGCAGGGAGGCCTCCTCTGCTCCCACCCCACCCCGAGCCATGCTATCCTCAGCCCCCCACCCCCTTGAACTCCTGGGGGGCGGGGGCTAGGTCTCACCCAGGAGCCCCACTCACAGGCGCCCCCATGATGCGCACAATTCTTGCCCTATAGTCAGGCAGGCTGTTCCCAGGCCCACCCTACTGCTCACATTGCAGGATTGACCCAGTTAAGGTCAGGTGAGCAGGGCAACAGCAGAGGCTGCAGGTCAGCAAAGACAGTCCTCGGCCTCCATGTTAGGTGGGGCCCTTCCTTAAGTATCCTGGTAAGTGATGGGGAAGGCAAGCTGACTGCCTTCCCAACTATGAGGCTAGCCCAGGGGCTCTGGTCCCCATGCCAGGACTTGAAGGTCTCTTTTCCCTCAGGTTCTTGATCAGTGAATCTTCTGGATGCCCCAAGGGGTTTGGGTGTGGGGCTCAGCCACCTGGACAAGCTGCAAGGGAAAGATGAGATGTGGGAGAGGGCAGAGTTTGAGCCTAGGCTGCTATCTAAGCAGCTTCCTGTGCCCCCAATAGTTTCATCCTCTTGAAACTAATGGAATGACTGATTAGCCCAGTTCAAGGATGTCATTCAGAGCATTCCTTTGCCTTAAATTAGATGGTCATACACCCCACATTGATATGAACACCCATGCTTTCAGACTGCCAGGGACAAAGGTATTCTTATTTTCCTATCTCCCACCCTTTTTTAGCCCTTCCCTCGCCCCCAGGAACTCCTAGATTCCTTCTATAATATTCCCTGCTCAGTACTACTCCACCCCTATCTTCATGTCCCTAAATTTCTCTTCAGAGCTTCTGATGGGAGACACAAGACTTGTTTCTTCTTGGGGGTTCACTGTAAACCACCTCCCCTACCTGCCAGTTTCCTGGGCCAGTGGTTTTGGTGCTCAGTCCTCTCTTCCCCAAGTCTGGAGGATCACCCTCCAGCTACCCAGGGATCTGGGAAGATGGGCGAAAGGAGGCTGAGACCGAAGGGAGGGCTAGGGAACCTGAAGGCGGGGAAACCACTGACATCAGAAGCATCCAGAAATGGAAAGAGGGGGAACCAGGAAGAAGGAGGAGAGTTTGAGCAGAAAAGAAAGAGGGGGCAAAGTGGTAGTATCTGAAAATAGAAGAAAAATCACAGAAGCCCCCAGAGAGGAGGCCTTAGAAGAAGGAGGGGTAGGATGGAGGTAGAGAGCAGGAAATAGGCACGCTAAGAAGAAAAGCCTTGTGCTCAATAAGGTACCCACTCCCACTGGGAGACCTGAGGCTTTCCTCCCCTGGCCCAGAGCCTCAGTTTCCCTCTGATGGAAGAAAGAATAGCCTGACCTTAGGCTGAGCTTCAATGTGCCCTGGGGAGGGGGCTAAGAGGAAATCAGGTGAAATCAGGTGAACTGAGTGGAGGCTGTAAGGATGTGGCATAATGGCTTTGGGCTGAGGTTAAGACGGGGCACAACACTGCCAGGATCTAGTTCCTGTGGAAGAAACTCATACCTCTGCCTTCCCGAAGAGGTCCTAGTCCACCCCCACCTTTGTCTCTTCTCCGGAGCCCAGTACTCCCTAGTTGCCATGGCAATGGCCAGCCAGAGGGAGGTAGAGGGAATTGGTCAGGAGGCCCCCACTATCCTCCTCTGCAGCTTTGGACCCCTTCCCACACACCAGCCCCCAGGCCCAGCTGGTGGGCTCAGGAGGATAAAGGTGGGGAGTCAAAGGGAGGGAGGCAAGCAGGATGTGAAGGGCAGAGAGAAGGAGGTGAAGGACAGAGAGCTCAGAGGAAGGGAGGAGAGGGAGGAGAGGGATGGCGGGGGCGGGGGCTCCGACGACCACAGGGGTCCCTCGCCCTTCGCGGTGAAAGGGTAAGGTCAGGCAGCTCCTCCTTCCAGTCACCCACCGCGTTTTCCAGGACAGAAACAGCAGGTGGCTGGGGAGGAGGGGCGGGCCGGAGGGGGGGAGAGGAGGCAGCGGGAGGGAAGGGCAGAGGCGACGCGGGGGACCGGGCAGGGGTCGGCTTACCTCTAGCTGTGCCCAGCGCAGCCGTGGAGACGCACTCCCGACGCGGCTCGCTCGGGCTCCCGCCGCCCGCCGGCTCCAGCTCGCCCGCCCTCCTCCTCCTTCCCTCCCTCCCTCGGGCTCCCTCCCCCCAGCCCGGCCTCTCCGGCTCCGCGCGCCGCTCGCTCCGTCCCGGCCCGGGTCGGCACCCCCTGGTTCCTCTCTCTCTCAGGGTCACCCGGCCTGGGAGCCCGGCTCTGAGAACCCAAGGACAGCTTCGGGGTGGGGGGGCGGCGAGGGCAGGGCGGGGAAACTGGACGGTGGTGACTTGGAGGAGGAGGGGCGAGGAAGGCGCAGGGAGGGAGCGGGCGAGGAGGACGGCGGGGAGCGGGCTTCATTGGTGAAATGGTAGGTGTCCTGCCCCCATCTCATCCCCGTTTGCAACACGAACACAAGCCCAAAGAGGCAGCTGGTGTTGTTGAGGACTGAGGCCCTGGCTATTCGGGGAGGAGGCAACGTGTGTCGCCGTGTGCCTCCGTGCGCCATGGGTAGCGCTCAAAGGGGCACGGCCTGGAGGCGTGGTGGGAGTGAGGGGGCAAGTGGGGCTAGCTGGGGCTGCACAGTTTCCTCCTCCTGGAGCACAAACACTGCTCACTGCTTACGTTGGGGATATGCACCATTCGCGCACTGGCACATTTCAGTTTCTCCTAGTCCTTTCTCCCAACGTGTACAGACACCTGGAGAGCACACGTAACCCCTACAGTCTCTCCCCTCGGCCTATCACACCCATGAAATTACAAAGTCTAGACACACAGAGAATTCTTTGGTTTGTTGAAGTGGGCAATCAGTGTTACCTCACCAGAGAAGCTTCATGTCCTTTTTTTTCTTTTTGGAACCAGAGATTAAACCCAGGGACGTTTAATCACTGAGCTACATCTCTCACCCTTTTTATATTTTATTTTGAGACAGGGTCTTGGTAAGTTGCTTAGGATCTCACTAAGTTGTTGAGACTGGCTTTGAACTTGCAGACCTCCTGCCTTAGCTTCCTGAGCCCTTGGGATTACCACCATGCCCGGTTTATCTCCTTTCTGGGACTGTCCTGGCAACCTCCCCTCTGGGTCTGATCCCAAAGATTCCTGTTTCCCAGAAAAGGGTCCTCCTTTCTCTCCCCAACCTCCCCCCCATGCGCACACACAAGCAATCTTCTTTACAGTAAATTTATTGTATTTTCAGTCAGCTCAGGGAAGCAGAACTGGGCAGTAGCCAAAATACAAAGTAAGCAATGGGGATCCTGGCAGCAATTTAGTGGTCTTCCTGTAAGAGGCAGCCTGAAAAGAAAAGAGGGAGAAAGGAAAAGAGAAAAGAAAAGGCGTTGAGACTGAGGGAGATGGTTAGAAAGGGAAAAGACACAGACACAGGAAGCTGGGGATCATGAGAGAAATGGGTCAAGAAAAGAAGGAAAGCCAGCTGTGGTACACACCTGTAGTCTCAGCAGCTCAGGAGGCTGAGGCAAGTTCAAAGCCAACCTCAGCAACTTAGGCCTTAAGCAATGTAGCAGGACCTGTCTCAAAATGCAATGTAAAAAGGGCCAGGATGTGACTCAGTGGTTAAGCACTTCTGGATTCAATCCACAGTACCCATCCCCCCAAAAAAAAGAAGAAGAGAAGGAAGAAGAATACACATAACTTCAATTTCCCGGTGTCCTAAATGATTTGTGGGGAGCGAAAGGTACAAGAGCAAGAGGGGTACTGAGGTCCAGCATCATTACCTTTCATGAGGCCTCCCCCTCAGAGGGTCACCCCCAGGCTAACTCCACACTTCCTTCCCCCCAAAAGCTCACCTTCCTGAAGGTTCTGTACAGGGTGAGTGGTAGTTCACTGGACCCTCCTAAGGGGCCTACATTGCCATTCTGAGTTCTGATTAAGAAAACTGAAGGCGGGGCTGGAGCAGTGGCTCAGTGGTTTCTGTGCTTGCCTGGCAAGCACTAGGACCCAGGTTCAAACCCCAGCACCACGTACACAACTGAGTGTTAGAGCAACTAAAGCCATGTGAAAAACTAAATAAAGTTGTTTCTCCCTTTCTCTGTCTCTCTCACTGTCCCTCTCTCTTTAAAAAAAAAAGAAAAAAAAAAAAGAAAACTGAAGGCATTGTCCTCTGGTAACTGGACCCCACCAGCAGCAGGTGATGAAGGAGGGGTTTTAGGTAGGGAGGCCTTCCCCATTGCTCCTGAGCTCTGATACAGGCCCTCCTGTGTGCTCCTGTGAATCCAAAGGTGCATATAGGGTCTCTCTGCAGAGTTCTGTGTGGTATTTGTCGCTGCATTAAGCAGCAGCAGTGGTACTAGGCTTAGGAGACATGGGTTAGTACTGACTCCAGCACTAGCTGGCTGTGGGGCGCTGTACAGTCTTCTTATCCCTGTGGGTTTCATTCCTGGAAAACCGGAGATGACAATCTTAGTTCTGTCACTACCAGTCTTGTAGGGGTTTTGTAAGGGTCGAATAGACAGGGGATGTGAAACTGGCTTATAAACTGAGTTGTGCTGCTTAGGTGATAAGGAATTGTATCTGTGGGTTAGTGTGTGGCTGTGTGCATGGCTGTATGTCCGGGGGCCTGTATGGACACAAATCAAGATAGAGCCCTGCTCACACAGGATGGGAAAGAAGCAAGTGCCATGGGACTAGGGGCCCTGGCTTCAAGAGCCCTTAGATCTGCATCTATCCTTGACTAGCTGTGTGATCTTGGGCAAGTCCCCACCCTCTTTGGTGCCAGGGTCCTCTCCAGCAAACTGGCAGCCCTATGCTGTGTATTTCTAGGCCCAGGTCTGCCCTCCATGCCAGGCAGGGTTGGTGCTGCTTGCTGCCCTGGGATCCACGTGAACAGCTGGAGAGAAGGTTAAGAAGAAGTAATTAGAGAAAGGCTAGGGCTTGGAAGAAAAAGAAAATGGGGGGAAATGGTAGAGAAACAATAGCCAGATGTGGAGGAAGAGAGCAAAAGAGGCGCTGAGATCTGCTACATTCATCTGGTCTGCAGGCCCAAATCCAACAGGAAACGCAGGGGAGACAGCAGGGGAGGCTGCAGGTTCTTGCACCTCAAGTGAGATTCCGAGTCTTCTGCAGCTTGCTGGAGGAAGAAAGAACAAGGGGAGCGTCTATCCCCCAGTTCCTTTGCATTCTAGGACTTCCATAGCTCCCAGACCCCACTTTTCTAGCACTGTGAAAGCTCTGGGCTTGGCTGAAGGGCCCACCCAGAAATGTCCCAGGCCCGCTGCCCCTTCACTTCCACCCTTTACCTTCTGTCTCCTTCCTACTTCCTCCACCATCCCTTTTGGCCCCTTCTCATCTCTACCACCTCCTTGGCTTGGTGTCCTCACCACCACCCCTCCTCCTCACCCCTCCCTGCTTTCTCTTCTCAACTACTTCCTCCTTGCCTTCTCTCCCTCCCCCCATTCCCTCACCTCCTCTCTCCCTCTCCTCTCCCTCCTGTCCCTTTCTCCCCTCTCCTACCACTCTTCCCAGATCCTTACTGGGAGCACTGGCAGGTCTTCTTCTCGCTGAGGAGCCTCTTAATCTGAGACATCCGCTCTGCCTGGCGCTGTCCAGGGACAAGGAAGGGAGTTGTGAGGGTCCCAGGCCTCCATAAGGGAGGTGCTCTTTGGAGGGAGGAATGGGGTAAACTGGGAGATGAGAAGCCATTGCTGAGGACAAGGCCATCTGTCCTAGAAGCAACTCCGCTTCTTCCTTTCTCTCCTTCTGCATGGGATCAGGGACAGGGCCTGATTTGCAGTGGGGGAACTCATGGGCTGGCCAGAAGTCACAAATACAGGATGTTCTTAGGCCAGTCTCAGGTGTTCAAGGGCCTAGGGGGACACAGTGGGGGCTCTGGGGATTTGCTTACCCTTCGGTGTCGGCACCTGATACAGCAGAAGATGCAGAGCCCAATAAGGAACAAAAAGCTTACAATGCCCCCCAGTACAACAGCCAGGATCCTTGGCTGGAACTGGTTTAAATCTGTGGACAAAACTGCAAGAGAGATGGGTATTTACTTAGCTCACCAACCACTATCACAGGGGCACAGAGCATACTGGAGGGGAAAACTTGGGTCTAGTCCCCAGGGCTGGGAGAGAGGAACAGGGTGCACAGGACTCTCAAAAGCCACCAGGATTAAAGGGTGCAAAACTGGGAAGGGATTATATGTTTTAGAGACTACAGGGCACTTTAAAGAGCTAGAAGAAGGCTGGAGTGGTGGCTCAGTAGTTGGAGCACTTGACTGGCATACACAAGGACCCAGGTTCAAACCCCAGCACTACATACACAACTAAGTGTTGAAGAAACAAAAACAAGATGAATAAAATTGATTATCTATCAATTGATTGATCAATCTATCTCACTATCTTTCTTTAAAAAAAAAAAAACCTAGAAGCAGTGGTCCAGATAGATCCTTGGGGTCTGTGTGTGTGTGGGGGGGGGTTTGGAGGGAAGGCAAGGAGGAGTGCTCTGGGTCAGGAGGCCCCTTTCCTACACTACAAACCTTAAGGAGGTAGGAACTTGGAAGGCTACAAGTGGGAACCTAGAGCCCAGGACCACCCCCCACCTCACCTCTGTGTCTCCAGAACGCTATATATACAACCCCTCCATCTTAGAGGAATCGAAAGGGTGGAACACTGGGTGGTCTCTGCAAACCCCAGGAAGCTCCCACAGCCAAGGCTTGGGGAACCCAGATCCTCACCATCAATGTTGAAATCCAGTAGGACTTTGTCCCCATCACTCAGCAGGCACTGCCACATCCCTGCTTCAGGGTATGGCACCCGAACCTCCTTCTCCGGCTTTGAGACCTTAGCCTCATTGTTCTCTTGCTTCAAGTGCAGCATCAGCTTTGGGGGGATGGGTCCTCGTACCTCACAGATCAAGTTATTCTGGAGATAAGATACTGTAGAAAAACAAGAGGCTGAGTCCAGGAGGCTGGCCCTCTGGGTTCCAGCACCTTCAAGCTCAAAGGGGATTCAATAGAACAATAAATTATCCTTTGCACAGGTAGCCTTCTTTATGCCTCTTGAGCACATTTCCAAGCTGAAGTAAGGTAGAAAACAGCTTGTGAGATCCAGTGGTCTTGGGTTTGAATCTCAGCCAGTTCTGCTTCTTACCAGATGTATGTCCCCGGGCAAGCTATTTAACAGCCTGAGCCTCAGAGCATAATTAAGTGGATGAATACATGTAAAGTGGTTAAACTGGGCTTGGCATGCACTAAGCATCAAGTGTTAGCCATTATTTTTATGGAGTTAAAATAAAATAATGATGCAGAGAACTCATTTTTGAGCTTGGTACTATCTTCGTTACTAGCATATAAAAAACAGATAGTGGGGCTGGAGCGGTGGCTCAGCTGTTACAGCGCTTGCCTGGCATGCATGAGTACACAGGTTCAAACCCCAGCACCCCTGTACACAACCAAGTGTCAGAGCAACAAAAGCCGTGTGAAAAACTAAATAAAAATTGATTCTCTCTCTCTCTCTCTCTGTCCTTCTCTCCTTAAAAAAAACAAACAGAAAGAAAAACCAAAAACCAGATAGTTATCCAGATGAGAAAAATGGTCCACAGTGAGTAGGGGGGCTTAGCCAGGGTTGCAGAAGGCTAAGATTGGACAGAGGCAGATTTAGAAGCCTGGCTGTTAGCCTAAGCCCTTTGGGCTGTCGCACGGATGTTGGAGAAGGACATATGAATTCCAGCGTAGCGATGGGAGTGTAACTTGGTGATAGAACACTTTCTAGTATGTATACAGCCCTAGGTTCAATCCCCAGCCTCCAAAAATCAAACAAAACAAACACACCAGCTCTAAACCCTTAGGGCCCTTGATTCCTTCAAACAGCAAGCAGGGCCAAGGTATCCTCTTTTGGGACCTAGCCAGCCCCAGAGGGTACCCTGGGCCAGCCCCTCCACTTCCTTCTCCTCCCCTCCCCTTCTTGGCCCAGCCCCTCACCTTTCATCACGACCAGGTTCACTTCCTGATGTATCTTTTCTTTGGCAAGAGTCAGAGTCAGGTTTCCAGAACCAGCATACTGAGGCAAGGCCTGGGGTAGAGTGATGTGCAGCGGGAGATTCTCATCCATCTGGAGCTTGGGGTCCTGGGTGATCTTTTGCAGACTCACCTTCTTGTTCTCCAAGGAGAAGGTGACCCATGACTGGGAGGAGGAAGACCTCTCCGCTTTCCACCTCAGCTCCCCGGTCAGTTTCTCATTTCCAATATTAAGTGGAAAAGAGAACTCCACCTGCTCCCCCTCTTTCTTATAGACTGTGTTGAGGGTCTCCTGGAAACCTGTAGGTGGGAGGAGTTAGAAAAATGAGGGAGTAAAGGGTGGGTAGGCATGTGGCTGGGGCAGTAGAGACAGAAGGGGGACCAGGTCAGCATACACATCAAAGTTGTCAACTTAATTCCTTCTTGCTTCTTCAGTCTTCCCTCCCATCCCATCTGCTTACCCACAGCCTGTTTCTGGAATAGTCCACCTTCCTCCTCCCAGAAGTCTTCATAAAACAGCCCAGCCACAGGGACTAAAGGGGCTCTCCCCCTTCAGGACCCCAGGAGCACAGAAACCATTTTGCCTACACTTCTTAGGTACATAAGTTATCACCCTTTATAGAACACGAGCCAACACTTAGAGCTGACTGTGTGCCAGGCACAGTCCTACGTGCATCACGAGACTGCAAGGTAGGCACCAACACAGCCAGCATCAGCCCATTGTACAGATGTAGACCTGAGGCACAGAGGCTCCATGCCTTGCCTGAGGACACAGGATTTAAATCAGCATCTGCGTGCTTAATCACCATACTGTACTGCCTTCTGGCACCCTGAGGACAAAATCTTGGGTAGGACCTGCATTTTGGGCTTTTGGTCTTTCCTCGATGTCTAACTCAGTATTATATATTTGCAATGTAGAAAGTCATTAGGGTTAGCTTGCTGGGGTTTGTGTTCCTGAACAAGTTGATTTACCAATTTGGTAGAGGTTGGGACCTGGGGCAATAAAAAAAATAGATGCTTTAGCCACTCCTCCTTTGGGGCCTCCCACTAGGGTCTCTGGGGCTTCTTATATCCTTACATTCCCTGTATCTTCCTTCCCCCAAGGTCTGCCACACTCAGGGTGGCTATAATCAGTTTACTGAGGAGGAAGGGCCCATTGTGTTGCTCTGGACAGAACTCAGACCTAGGGTGTCTGGGCCCAGCTCCTACACCCACCCTCTAGCAGCAGATCCAGGAGCTGGGCAGTGAGAATGGGGAGGTGTGGACTAGGAGCCCCAAGCAAGGAAGAGCCTGCAGGAAGAGCGCCACCTCTTACCTAACACCAAGATGTTTATGTTGATCTCCACTCTCTTCTGGCCCTGGGAGACAATACATGTCCAGATGCCACTGTCCTGGATCTGCAGATTGGGCACTGAAAGGACTGTGAGCCCATTGCTAATTTTATTCCCTGGGCGCTTGAATAGCACTGAGGGTTTAGTATCAGGGGGGGATTCCAAGGTCAGGGTCAGGCTCTGGCCCTTCAGCAGGCTGGTACCAGGATTGGCAGTCACTGTGGAGGGAGTAGGTCACCTGTGTCATACACATACCATCCTCAAGGGGAAGGGAAGAGGAGAGGAAGCCAAAAATGTCTCTCCATTATCCCCTGTACCAAGGTCACATTTCCTCCCAGCCCCCAGCTGCCCACCCCCAGCCCAACACACGACTTCCCTCTCCCTGCTTCCTCTTTCTCCTTCTCCTTTTCCACATCTTCCTCTCTTCCTTATTCTCTTTCTTTCCTTCCTTTGATTCCTTCCCTTTTCTTTCCCTCTCTCTAGGTTTTTCTCTCTTCTTTGCCTGACCAAAGGCCTGAGCAGGGCTTGAAAAGACTCAGTGATTGATTTGATCCATCTGCAGGGGCTTCGAGGTGTCATTAGCTCAAGCCCTGGTATTGGTGCAGAGGTGGGAGAAGGAGAAGAAGGAGATGGCCATAGTTGTCTACATGCCAGGCTTGCCCACTCACGTCTGAACACCTGCAATTCCACCTCTATCTTCTTATTCTCCACTTCACAGATGTAGGTCCCTGAGTCTTCCATCTCAATTCTTCTGATGACAAGTGGAAAGGATCCTTGATCCCACAGGGATTTTTTTGAGTCAAAGTGACCTTCCACATAGGAGGGACCTGTGAGTAGAAGCCATACAGAAAAGGTTGAGATGCCCTGGTGGCATGGCAACTCTGGCCAGGGTTTTAGAATCTACGTTTACATAGTGAACATAGAAGTTTTTCACTTAGAATGTATAATTGGAGAGATACGGCAAATGTGGCTGAGGGCAAAGCCCCCGCTGAACCCCAGCACGTGTCTCTGCCTCCCTGAGCGATCTGAGGCTGAGGCCCATTCCCTCTTGTTGGTTGCCTCGGTGCTGGAGACCAGATGTCATGTTGACCGCGCACCCTTCCTTCTCTCCTCTTCACACCTTACCATCCTCTTCCCCACTGCTCAGGCTCATCCTCTCCAGGAGACCTTTCCAGACAACCCTGAAGCCCTGGGCACACACCTGCCCCCTAACATGTGCCCAATCTTTCCTTCTGTAGCTCGTACCCTGCTTGCTCTTTCCCCTGGATCTATGCACTGATTTAGTTTCCCAATCTTTTTCTACATTCTTTACACAATTGACCAAACTTTTTGAAAGAATAGCTTACTCTGGTCCTGCCCGCCTTTTACCAATCCTTTGATTTCTCCCTCCATATCTAAGTACCATTTCTTTTTCTTCTTCTCGGACTCTCAATCTGACATCTAGATTTAGATGTTGCCACAGACTCTGTTTTGGATCTTCTCCCCCATTTCTGTAGACATCCCTAATTCCAATGCATCACTAGTCTGCTCTACACATGACTCTCAAGCCAATATTCCAAGTTCCAACCTCTCTCCTCAACTTTGGGCCCACATTTCTAATGCTCCTAGAGAAAACTCTATTTAAATATCCTGCCATCACCCCAGACTCAACTGGTTCAAGATGAAATGTATCTCTAAAAATAACTCTTCCTTCTTGCTTTCCTTTTTGTCTTATGAGGAAAACCATGACCCATTTTCCATGCTGTCCCATACTTTGAAAAAGCAATTGCAAGATAGTATGGAGAATCTAAGAGAACAGGCAAATTGGAGATAAATTAATGGGGAAGACCAGTATTGAAACAAGCTTTAAAAGAAGTCTAGGTGGTCTGGGGCTGTGCTTGGCATGCATGAGGCCCTGAGTTTCATGTGTACCATCAGAAGAAAAAAAAAATCAGGGGCAATGGGAGAGAGGGAAGGGGAACAGCAGTGACATTTCTGGAACAAGAAAAAGGCTCAGGAAGGTAGGACAGGCAAGCTGTCAGGAGACCATCTGTGAGTGGCAGTTTCCAGCTGGGAAAATGTCCAGCAGAGATTCCTAGGCTCAGACTAACAAGCTAGGGAGTGCCATGTATAAAGCATTGCTTTGGAAATCAGCACTGCAGCAAGAAGAAGAGAAATCCAAGTAGGAGAGACTAGCAGCAGAGAGAATTACAAGGGTGCTAGAATAATGCAGGTTAAAGATATGTAGGCCTCTAGGAGACTAGAGGGTGGGAATATGGGGGAATCGTCTCAGAAGGAGATCTCTGACCTCCACGAGATATCCATTTAACTCAGGAGTTCTTCTGGGGGAAACAGCAACATGGGGAACCCAAGCTGGGCATCCATGACATGGCATTAGCCCTAGATAACTAAGAATATATACATTTGTTCTTGAATGTTTGATAATGTTTCCCCCCTCAACTGTAACTCCATATTCATCAAATAAAAAAATAAATTATGTCCTTTTATAAGTAAGGTATAAAATTCTTATTCCAACTCATGTTCTTATATGCTTTTCCACACGTTCTTATGATTACTTGGTCCTCAAAACTAATCATTAAGGTAATCAATAAACATTTCTAAACTTGTACTTTTTCAATACAAAAAAAAAAAAGATATGTAGGCCTAGGTTAGCAATGGGGGCATTCCCATTTGAACAAAGAAAACAACGGAACCAAATAACACTGTGGAAGGAAGGAATAGCCATAGCTGGAGACTGATGGAAAACCAGAGAGTGAAAAAGAGGAAAGAAAAAAAAAATTGACCCTGGTTCAGAAGTGGAGGCAACAAGGAGGGTAATGCTGCCATTGTGAGAGATGAGGAAGTTGGGGAGGGCTGCTGTTTCAGAGGAAGATCGGATCATAGAAACAACGGATCATAGAAACAACACAGAAATTCAAAAGACATAAAAAAGAAGGAAAGCAGCCCAGTATTGGAACCTTACAGGTAATAGAAGAAATGCAAATTAAAGTAACAATGATATATATCTTCCAACAGTCAAATTAGAAAAAAAAAAGTTTAAATAACAAACTCAAAACTGGCCAGTGTGCTAGTGAAAGAGGCACATTGCAACATTAACCAGAGTAAATGTGAACAGATAGCATCTTTCTCTAATGCAGTAGATGCTCAATATTTTAATTTATTTGTTTGCTTTTGCTTTTAGATGTGGTCTCATTATGTTGCCCAGGGTGGCCTGGAATTCCTGGTCTCAAGTGATCCTGTTGCCTCAACCTCCCAAGTATCTGGGACGACAGGCCCATGCCATTTTACCCAGCTCCAGCTGTTTGTTTATTTATTTATTTAGTGCTGGGGATCGAACCCAGGGCCTTGCTCATGACAGGCAACCACTCTACCACTGAGGTACATTCCCACCCCTTGGTTTTATTTATTTTGAGACAGGATCTGACTGAGTCGCCCAGGTTGGCCTCTGACTTGTGATCCTCCTACCTCAGCTTCCGTAGTATGTGGGATTATGGTCATGAACCACTAAAAGTTTATATCCTTAATTTTATTTCTAAAACTTTATCCTTAAAACAATAATATAAAAATGCAAAGCAAGATCTAGGTATAAAAATCATAATTATAGTGTTACTAAACATAGGACAATGTTAGACAAAAGAATGATGTTGTATGTGTGTGTGTATATATATGTGTGTATATATATTTGGGGGCAAGGGGTTCCAGGCATTGAATCCAGGGACACTCAACCACTGAGCCACATCCCTAGCCCTTTTTGTTTTTATTTTGGGACAGGATCTTGATAAGTTGTTCAGGGCTCCCTAAGTTACTGAGGCTAGCTTTGAACTTGCAATCGTCCTGACTCTGCCCTTTATAGACATGCGCCACCATGCCTGGCATAAAGGGGTGTATATGAGAACATTAATTTGATGGACTATTAGGTTGGCACTAAAAATTTTTTTAAAAAGAGAGAGGGACAGTGAGAAAAAGAGAGAGAGAGACAGAGAGAAACAATTTGTATTTAGTTTTTCATGTGCTTCCCATTTCTCTGAGACTTCATTGGGTAATTGGTGCTGGGGTTTGAACTTGTGTACTTGCACATGCCAGGCAAGCGTCATAACAGCAGAGCCACTGCTCCAGCCCCAGATTCTTTTTTTTTTTTTTAAAGAGAGAAACAACTTTATTTAGGCTTCATTGCTCCTACACTTAGTTGTGTATGTGGTGCTGGGGTTTGAACCCAGGTCCTCGTGCGCGCCAAAACCGCTGAGCCACCACTCCAGCCCAACCAGATTCATATTTTTATTTTACACTTGGGATACGAACATTTTAAGAGTGTTTTAGAATCCAATTTGATTTATCTATAAGGCTTCTGAGTCTAACTCTGTGTACTTCTTGTGATTGCTGTAGGCATTATATGTATTTGTATACAGTCATAGTCTACTGGTATTATTCTACCTTACCTCCTTTTATGTCCCTTTGCCCTCCCCATTTATAATAGAATGGCTTTGGATATTTTCTCCACATCCGCCTAGAATTACTCTAATAGTGACATAACTTTTGTTTCAACTGTGAAACATAATGGAAAAAGGTTAGGGTTATAGCTCAGTGTAGAGCACATGCTTAGCATGTACCAGGCCCTGAATTCAGTCCCAAGCACTGCAAAGGAAAAAGAAAAAGAAATTAAGAGGAAAGAGAAAGCCCAGTGTATGCATGAGGCTTTTTTTGTTTTGATTTGTTTTGTTTTGGTAGTAGGAATTGAACCCAGGGGTGTTTAACCACTGAGCCACATCCCCAGCCTTATTTATTTAGCTATTTACAAAGAGAAAGGGAGAGAGAGAAAAGGAGAGGGTCAATTTTATTTATTTTTTTCATCTGGCCTTTGTTTCTCAAACACTTGGTTGTGTATACCACTGGTGCTGGGGTTTGAACCTGGGTCCTCACACATGCCAGGCAAGTGCTCCAACTGTTGAGCCACTGCTCCAGCCCCCCTTTTTATTTTTTTATTTTGAGACAGAGTCTCACTAAGTTGCTTAGGGCCTTGCTGAGTTGCTGAGGCGGGCTTTGAACTTGTGATCCTCCTGCCTCAGCCTCCCCAGCTGCTGAGATTACAGGCAAGCCTGTTGTATTTATCCATATTTGTTCACCCGTTCTTCTCTACCTTGTTCATAGTCTAAGATTTGTTCTTATTTCCTTTCCTGGAACCATTCTTTCAGGGCGGGTCTGCTGGCAACAAATTCTTAGTTTTCTTTCGTCTGAGAATGTCTTCAAATCTCCTTCATCCCTGAAATATATTTCTCCTGGGTATAGAATTCTGAGTTCACAGGTTGCTTTTGTTTGTTTGTGTTTCATTTGTTCTAGTACTGGCGATTGAACCCAGGTGTGCTCTGCCCCTGAATCACATCCCCATCCTTTTGTATTTTATATTTTTTCTTTTCTTTTTTTTTTTCTTTTTTTTTTTGCCCAGGGCTGAGGACCCAACTCGGGGCCTTGTGTGTGCTAGGCAAGCACTCTGCCACTGAGCTAAATCCCCAACCCTTTTTTTTTTTTTTTAAGAGAAAAGTAGAGTGAGAGAGAGAGAGAGAATCAATTTTTATTGAGTTTTTCACATGGCTTTCGTTGCTCTGACACTTAGCTGCATATGTGGGTGCTGGGGTTTGAACCCGTGTACTCGCGCATGCCAGGCAAACGCCGTAACCATCAAGCCACCGCTCCAGCCCCTTGTATTTTATATTTTGAGACAGGGTCTCACTAAGTTAACCAGGCTGGCCTCCCTCGAACATGCGATCCTCCTGCCTCAGCCTCCTGAGTGGCTGGGATTACAGGAGCACTCCCCTGTACCCAGCTAATTATTATGTGTCTTGATGTGGATTTCTTTGGGTTTATTCTGCTTGAGATTTGCTTCAATTTTTGAATTGAATCTAGGTTAATGTCCTTTGTCAAATTTGGGAAGTATTCATGTAGTTTTTCGCTCCATTTTCTTTTGTTACAGTCCTCCCGGTCCCACGGCTTTGTTCATTTTTTCCTAGTCTACTTCCTCTCTGCTGTTCACAGTACGTGCTTTCTGTCTTCCTCTCTTGCAGTTCACTGATCCTTTCCATTTTACTATTGAGTCCATTCACTCATCTTTGAATTTTAACTATTAAATTTTTCCGTTCTAAAATTTCTATTTGATTCTTTTTTTTTTTTTTAAACAGAGAGGGACGGTAGTGAGAGAGAGAGAAAGAGAGAGACAGACATTTAGTTTTTCATGTGGCTTTCGTTGCTCCGACACTTAGTTTTGTATGTGGGTGCTGGGGTTTGAACCTGCGTCCTCATGCATGCTGGGCAAGTGCCGTAAGCGCCGAGCCACCGCTCTAGCCCTCTATTTGATTCTTTTTAATGTCTTCTCTTTCTTTGCTGAGGTTTTTATTTAAGGAGTTTCCATTCATTTCAAGCATGTTTGTTATTCCTTGCTGAAGGATTTTTATCATAGCTGCATTAAAATATTTGTCAGATAATTCTAACTTCCATTTCAGCATTTCAGAGTGGCCTCTATTGATTTTATTTTTCATGTTGTTGATGTCCCATACCATTTGAGTTCTTCCAGGCTTTTTGGCGTGCTCCGTGATTTTTATTGGAAATCAGACATTAGATTATTGTTATGTTAAACCTTCTGTTTTAACTGGCTTTCTTGCATATTGCTTTGTCCAGGAAA
>PVKS010023365.1:0-32476 GCA_004027875.1 Aplodontia rufa
AAAAAAAAAAAAAAAAAAAAAAAAACACACAAATAAATAAAATAAGAAAAGAGAGAAAGAGAAAGAAAGGAAAAGGAAAAAATTGATAAAAATACTGGGGATGTAGGCTATAGCTCAGTGGTAAAGGACCCCTTAGGTTAAATAAATCTACAGTACTTTTAAAAAAAAAAGTCATAAATACTTTTAAAGTACTTAGCTCTAATTTCTAATAGGGGTAGCTATCACCCAAAGATACTAATTTAAATGTAAGGGTCTTAAGATATCCAGACTACATCAAGGTATTTAATTGGTAAAAAAAAAAAAAAAAAAAAAAAAAAATATATATATATATATATATATATATATATTTCTTCTATTTGAATCAACAAACTGGTGTTTACTTGCCAGCATTCTTTCTTTTCCTGGATATCTTCTTTCACTTTATCAGAGAGGTAAAATGATAATGCTTTTAAATTTTTTTTCAAAATTCTGTGACATGTGAATTGTCCAATCATTCACTCAATAAGCATTTATTCTTTGTCTACAATGTGTCAGGCTGTGTGCCAGGCAGTAACAATTTCAGTAAAGCTTATCACTTTCAGCTTTCCCTGTGATTTTTTTTTCTTTTTTCTTTTTTCTTTATATTGTTGTTTGTTTGTGTTTCCCTGTGATTTTGTCATGATATAGTCTGTGTTTCCATGTTTGTCTCTCCATCACACACTAGGTAGCTTTCCATCCATGGTACTGACTCCAGTGCTTGTCTAACAGTAGATAGGTAATAGATGTTTCTTAAAACATTAACTATAATTTTCTCTTGCTTTTTCAGAAAAGTTCATAATAACTTCTGATTATTTATTTAAAAATTCCATGTTTAGAGACTGGAGTGGTGGCTTAGTGGTTGAGGCGCTTTCCTGGCATTCATGAAGATGTGGGTTCGAACCACAGCACCACATACAAAATGAAGAGTGGGAGCTACAAAAGCCACATGACAAACTAAATAAAATTGATTCTCTCTTTCCCTCTCTCACTGTCCCTGTCTCAAAAAAAAAAAAAAAAGACATGATGAAAATTCCACGTTTATTCAATCACTAGCTCTCATATAATCTCTGTGGGATATTGTCTATATATATATATATATATATATATATATATATATATATATTCTATAGTCTATATTCTCATGTCCATTACTGATAAGAAAACTAAATCACAGAAAGACTAGGTAAATTGATTATAACTAACAGAGCTAGAATATACACCCAAACAGCCTGATTCCAGACTTCTTACTCTTAAACGCTGCTCTGCTGCCTGCCTTCCAGCATTGAGCATCTATCTTGACTTTCTCTAAGGCACCCAAAACTATTGTCTAAAATAAACTAAATAAATGTAGAAATCATCTTTCTAATGTAAATTAGGTTTTCAACTTTAGTTGAAAAATCTATTTCAGGACTTAAAATTAAATATGGGAGTATGATGATCCACTAAGACTTTTAAGAGTATTTCATTTTCATTAGGTTTATGAAGTATTGAAGTCTAAGTACAATGTGAGAAATTCATGCTGCACTTTAATATGTATAAGACTCTGAGAGCTAATCCCTGCAATAAAGAAGCTTGCTTATCTTTCTTTCAGCTTAAACTTATTTGACCACATAATCCCTGGTGGAAGGCAGTAAAACTTCTTAATATTCTGCAAAAGTAAAATTTTTCAGAACACAAGACAAAAGTTAAAATTACCATGATGGAAGTAATTCTCATATTTTTCATCATAGACACCATTTACTAATGGAAATGTTTAACATTCATTAAATACCCATTTCCTGACTCTATCAGTTATTTATATATTTGTTTCTGCATATGCAAATATTGATTATACTCTCTCAAATAATTGTGTTTTCATACTCTAACCAGATGTCACATGGAAGTAGTTAGAATTTTAATGTTCATCCATCCTAAATAAATAAGAGAGAAATTTTAAGAATAAAACAGCTTTGTTGCTCTAATCTCCAGAGTATACTGGCTACTCCGACTGAAGATGCATAAAGAGTTTTCCTGAAACTAGAAGGGACAATGTGCCTCTGAAAATACTTACACTAGGAAGTGATTGAAAGATTTGGAAAATACATACCCATGTTGCACATGACACTCAAATTTTTTGTTAGCAAAATCTAGTATAAATGATTCAATTCTTATGTTTCCTACTTATTCTGTTTTTAAAAGTTTAAAATATACTGTATAATGTAATAAAAAAATTTTCAGCTTAAAATATACTGGAAAATATCCAAAATAAGCAATGTATTCCATCTACATATTCCAAATTCTATGCATTCTTCAAAACTCTATTCAAATGCAAAAAGACTTCTCTAAAGGCTTTTAAGTTTTAAGTCCAATATACAGTCTCCCTAAAAACTCTATTTTAATGTATTTGACAGTTAACAGTTTTACTACTGCATTTAATTTATTCAGGTTTATGTTTATTTTTCTTTGGTAGACTATAAGCTCCCCAAGGGAAGGATCCATGTGCCACCTAACCTTGTAGCTCCCAAAGAACACAACACAGCACGTATTTAAGAAATGAATCCATAAAAGAGTGAAGAACATTGAAAAAATGCTTATTGTATCACTTTAAAATGAATGTGTTTCATTACTTCCTTAAATAATAAAAGGGAAATTTCCAATGTTAGAAGTATTCTCTAGAACCAGCTTTAATCTGAACAGATTTATGCACTGAGCTGAGTAGTAAATCCCTTTTAGTATTGATCCTGTTTAAAATAGTGAGTGACTTTGGACAATTTCAATCTTGTAAAGTAGGACATTTAGCAATGGCATGTCAGAAAGCCCTATGCTCTATTAGAAATAGCAATAGCTTTATTCCAGCATTTATCTTGTTTATGCAGAATTGCTAGTCTGGTTTGTCCCATATATGATAATGAAATATGTCCCAATGAAGAAAACTTCTAAAGTCAATTTTTAGATTGTAAACAGAAGTTAGTGAGTGTCCTGATGAATGGTCAGGGTACTCTAGTACTGTCTCAAAATACAACCACTATTTTTAAAATCAGCAAGTTTTAAAAATGAGAAATGAATCTCTTAGACATGAGTAGGTTCAGAAGAAAACTTAGTGAGGCAGATTATGACTGGGCCTATTTATGTGGATCTAATTTCCTTACCAGTAAATCAGTTCTTCAAAAACTGACAATCAGAATTGATGAAAAGTCAACTGGAAAAATATAATTGTTAATGTTTATTTGGTGACTCATATTCTAGAACTTATCCTGGGTGAATAATCTCATTCAACTTTTGAAACATGCTGCTAGAAAAGTAACAGCTATTTAGAAGTCAGGAGAGTGACTAACACAGTGAATATTGCCCAAAATGTAAAGTGAGAAAATGTAGAATTTAGGCCTATGATGCCTAATCCCATGCTAATATGACCTCACATTCTCATATTTTTTAACAATAAATAATGATTTGTTCATTTTTACCATAAAATATTTTTAAATAATATCTTTTGGTGGGAATAACCAATGCATAATAATGATTCTGTAATCTCTTTCAACAAGTTTTCTATTTATTATATTCTATGAAATATATTCTCAAAATTCTGGATAAGTAGAGCTGTGGTTTTCTTTAATTTGTTTTCTTGTTCCTGGCAATAGATATCTCCTTAGAACATTAGCGATAATATTGTCTGTATGGATTTGGGGATTCATTAAAAAGAGTTAGACTGATCTACAGACAACACTAATGTATTCAGCAAATATGTATTAAGTATCTATTATGTATCTGACACTCATCTAGGAACTGACAATACAAATATGGATTCTATCACTAAAGACCTCACATATCAGTGGGAGGATTAACAGATATTGACAAAACAACAGCTGCACATGGGATAGAAAGAGTTGTGAGATGGAGATTTTTATCTTAATTGAAAGTACAAGGGTATTCTAGATTTAAATTAAAAAAAAATTTAAGGGCTCTCAACAATAACAACAACAAAAAAAACCAACATAGTATATTTCATAGTAAAGACAACTAGAATCTGTGGTCAGACAGATCTTTGTTTCAATCTAGTTTTATGACTTTACATAATTTATTTCATATTTGTAGTATTCAGCTTCCTCATCTGTTAAAGAATGAGGATAAACTGTTTAGGTTAAATGAAGTCATGCTAGTGTCTGAATGTAATAAGCAAGCAATAAAACTTGGTAAACAGTTATATCTCATTTCTCTTCTTCGAGAATTGAAATGCCCATTGTGATCTGAGAAGTGAATCCTAAAAAAAAAGATACCTCAAATTTGTCTAACTCAGACTTATGTTATAGGTTTACCTATAATATTTATTAGTCACATCCATAGTTACCATTTTAGTTAGCTTTTCGCCAATCTAAGTGCAAGATGTGACAAGAACATTCAGAGGAAGAAAAGTTCATTTGGTGCTCAGGGTTTCAGAGGTCTCAGTACATTCATGGCCAACTCTTTTGCTCTAGGCCCAAGTTAAGGCAAAACAACAAGGTGGAAGGGTATGGAAGGGGAAAAAAAGCAGCTCAGGAGACAGCAATGAGGAACTAGAGAGGGCTCTGCTCACTAGGGACTAACCAAACTCCAGAGGCTCACCCACAGTGACCTATTTCCTCCAATCACTTACCACCTGACTACTATTACCACCCAGTTAATCTGTATCAATGGATTAATGCACTAATTAGGTTAAAGCTTTCATAACCCAATCATTTCACCTTGAAAAACTCTTGCATAGCCTAACACATAAAGCTTTTGGGAATATGTCATATCTCAACCATATAGTAACTACATGAAGGAGCACATTTTGGAAAATTCTATTATAAAGATTCATACTTCTGAATAAAAACAAAAAAGTTCTCTTACTGTATAAATGTATGGATATGTTTATAGTTTTCATAAATGTCTATATAACTTAATTTTCAAATTTCTTTATGTTTTGCCACATATCACAATGCAGTGGTAAAGAAACAAATCTTTGGGGATGAAAAATCCTGGTTTGAGTTGCTGGTGACACTTGTTACTAGTTTCAGGATTTTGAGGAATTTACAAAGTCACTCAGCCTTGAGATCCTCAATTGGATGACTAGAGAAATAATATCTATTTCTGTGTAGTAATTCTGAAGGATAAATTAACTGAAGAACCATGATTATTACATAAACCTGATATCAGAGCTCTCCAAAATATTTATTGCTACTATTACTAATTATTCATAGCTGTTATCATAATTGCTTTTAAAGTACAATACATTCTATTAATTACATGTTAATACTTGTAGTCAACAGTACTATTATTATTTACTATACATATAAGTTATAGAGAATTTCTTAAATATGTATAAATTCAAGCTAAATAACCAATTTGGAAAGATCAAAATTGAACTGTGGAAAAGTATGCAGAATATCATTTACTTCAACTATTCCCTCTGTGTACATGTATAGACTCTTCCCTGCTTTGTGTGTTTTAGGGGAAAAGGAAATGAGTGAACTTTCCCCACGATGGTTTTCCACAGCACAGAGTTAAAGTATGCTGACTTTATGATCTGGTATAGTGTTCTATGGAAAGTGTTATTTTCCACAGAAGAGTCATTTCTGGAATTTTTTTCCCTTCTATAATTATACCTCCCAAATATCAGTCTTAAACTAACTTTGTCTCCTCTTCCCTCTCCTTTAAGCAATCCACATATTTTGTTGTTGTTGTTGCTGGGGTTTTTTTTGTTGTTGTTGTTAATGTTAGTTATGGAAAATCCTAAGTGTTGACACACTACTGTCTCTCCTGCGTAACAATGAAGTTACAGAGTGGTGTGTACACATTTCAAAGTACGTTTTTCTTCAGTTGTGTGGTTTTGTGTTGATCTGGCAAGACTTTCTCTCAGTTCATTTCCTTTTTCAACTCTGGCTCATATCATGCATACAGTTTATAGAAATTTATGGTAATGTGTGGTCAGAAAACAGGACAAAGCAGAGAGACATCAAAGCCTCGACCACTGTACCCTGGGCACATTTATCTAACACTGGAGCTAAGTAAAGAGCCAGCTGCTTCTCAATGGGAAATCAGTGATACCTGTTCTCCTGCCCAGTGAATCAGCTCTTTCAACTGGCCTGTGTTTAAACATGTTTATGGAAATGTTTTAGAAAAGTAATATGTTGAAAATGATAAAAATCTTCTTACATAAGGAAGCAATGAGGGAGGATATGTATTTTGCAACTTTAAAATTACTGAATTAAAACTGACCTGGGCAGCTTCCTAAATCTGAGAAAATGTATTTAAGCATTTGGTGGAGCAATAGAATTTTTCATTAAATTCTTAAGTAGTCTGCATTTATGCTAGACAGAAAACAAACAAAACATGATGAAAATGGTTTTGGGATTCTTTGATTCTGTTTTCAAACCAAACAAGTGAGACCCAATATGCTGTTAATAAAGAAACTTTGTCATAGTAAGACAGTTTTAGGAGAGATAATAAAATGGCTAGGTAGTCAGGACCATGGGCCCCATTCAACCACACCTAGAAGCTGGACAGCAGAGAGCCATTAATGAGTATGTTCAGGGCCTTATATGCAAATGACCGTGAGGTTCACCTGTGGGAGATAGGAAAACTAACAAGTGGGGGTGGACATAGATGGGAACTTGGAAAGAATTGCTACCTGTTTTGCATAGATTTTAACCAATGATTTTGGAGCTTAGTTTCAATGCCTATTTTACATAGACTTTAACCAATAATGTTAATGACCTGTTTCAATGCCTGTTTTTCATAGATTACAACCAAGATGTTGATGCTTTTCTCAATATCTGCTTTACATGAATCTTAATCAAGGCTCATACCCAAATCAATACAATCCTTGGCCTAACCTACATTAGATGGTGTCCTGTTTCCAGGTACCCCTCTGCCTTGCAAAGTCTCTGCTCTCCTTCCTTAAATAAATCCTACTCCCTTTCATTCCTCTTTCAGTGGTTGTCTGTGGATTTTATTCTTCAAATTCATAAGACAAGATCCCAGAAGATTGTTGCCAAATTCCCAGGGTGAATTTCCACATCAAGAACTCCAACACATCACTTAACAGAAGTGGAGGTAAAACCCAGCTCTTAGCTTGGGAGCTGCTAACACTATTTCAGCTGCAGAAACCTACAGCCAGCCCAGATTCCCAGTTTTAACTGGGAATAGCTGCAAACACTAGAAGCGGGGTATTTTGGCTGCTGAATTCTGTAATCGGCCCAGATTCCACTTGCCAGCTAGAGCAGAGAATCCAGCCTCTTCTCAAAACTCCACATCAATACAAATACTTTTCTCCCCCACCCTGAAATAACATCTAAGTAAACATTTCTTGGAAGATAGTTTTCCAAATGGTGTTTACTCTTCTGCTAATCTTCAAGGTAATTTTTGTAAAAACTGTGTCAATTTGCATTATTTTCTCTAGAAAAATATCTGGAATTCAATAGCGATTTTAACATTTTCTTCTCATCTCATTGCCTTTTTAACCATCATTCAAAAGTAGGTTCTCTGACACATTTGGCATTTAGTATACTGATTCAATCATGAAGTGACAATGAGTGAGATTGAGTTTTACTTCTATTTCAAAGATGTTTTCAATACTCAGATAAAAGTAGGTTTAATGGAAATAAAAGGAAACTTATGGAATTAGGACACCAATGAGATGTTCAGTATTATTTTTCCATTCATTTAAAATTGCTTCACTTAGCCCCTTTAATTGGCATACATTAAATTAGGCAATCTGGGGAAAAACATGTACACAATGCAAACTTTGTAATCATAAATTTATAGTTTAGTAGGAAAAATAAAATAATACTGCTAAGTGAGATGTTAAATGTCACAAATCAAATATAAATAAAGACTTTTGGAAGCATAGAGGAGAGTGAAATTACTTTTCATCTGTGAAGAAAAATAAGGCATGCACTTGAAAAAGATGGTATTATGACTTGGCCTGGAAGAACAGAATAGGTATTACTGTTATTTTTAATTAGAGATAAAACATGCCTTTCAAAAACAACAACAACAAAAAAGATATCAAAAATTACCTTCCCATTCCAAATCACTATTTTTCATGTTGTCAAAGTGGCTAGTTAATGCATTATAAGATGATTGAAGAGCCATTGAATTAGTTATATCAAATGTACATAATACATATAGTTGTAATGGAATTTGGAACAGAGTCAGTGGTATGCGAAATGTTTAACAATCAGCACTCTGATACAATGAAATCTGATTTGTAGTACTTGCTGATTTTCTTGGTGTAAATATTCCTACCATGGTGGATTTCAAGCTACTAACAGGCTATCCTGGACACAAAGAAAAGAAGAGATGTCTATGATTCACTCTCCCATCTGTCCATTGTCTTCAGGACTCCTCTGAACAGAATCATGGGATCAAACTGTGGAGATGCTTAAATTTCATTGCTTAGGAGATTGAACCATGTTCTTTATTTAATGGAAATACATTAAAACTTATGAGTAGGTGAATAGTATAACCATTATAAAAGGATCCAGATTTTAATTTGAGTTGTGATTCAAAAGTGAACTAAAAAAAAAAAAGCCAAAAGTTGAATGTTGTCTCTAATATGTGGTGGGTAATTCAAAATAAGGAAAAGAACAGAAGAATAGACAAAGTGGAAAGAAATGGAGGTAGGGAAAGTTTGCAGAAGGAATCTGACTTAAATTTGGCATGTTCATATGTGAACATATCTTAGTGAATCCTCTCAAAATGTATATCAATGAATCACTAAGTTAAAACAGAAAACTATTAGTAAAACAGAAAGACCAGTAGTGTGAGGGAAGAGAATGATGTGGCATCATAGGAAGGGAAGGGGAAATGCTTGGGACTGAATTAAGATATGTAGTATTGCTAGCTTTAAAACACATCAATGTCCATCCTATTGTCAAGTATATCTAAAAAGAACAGGGGGTGGGAGGAAGGAATGGGAAGGGGAAATACTGGTAACTGAGTTAAAACAGACTACACTTCAAGCCTGTATGTCATTGTATATTCTATTGTCATGTATATGTGCAAAAAACAGTGGGTGAGAGGATGAGGGGGAAAAGGGAAAAACTAGAGACTGAATTAGAATAAGTTAAACTCATCCTTTTATAATTATGCCTTTGTAGGGGTTGGGGATTTAGCTCAGTGGCAGAGTGCTTGCCTAGCATGTGCAAGGCCCTGAGTTCAGTCCTCAGCCCTGAAAGTAATAATAATAATTATTATTATTCCTTTGTATAACCTTATATCATATATACCTTAAAAAGAACCAAAAAAAAAAAAAAGAGAAAGAAAGAAAAGAAAAGAAAAAAAGATTCAATGGTTTGGATAAATACTTTTGAATTGACATTTCTTACTCACTACTCTAGAATATAAATCATTATCTTCAGAAAAATGCAATATTAATTACGGAATAAATGGGGGAAAACATAATATGATCATGTATTTCATGATTTCTTATCACAGACATGATCTGAGGGTGATAAAAGGCTTTGAATGAATTGGCACATAAAATACAGCACAGGTTTTATGTAATCAATCAATAAACTGGATGTCATAGAAAAAAAGAATTGGACTAAAATAATATGTGGGTATATAAGTTTTTAGTAAACTAATATACAGGAAAAAGTGGCTGACTAGATATGTGCAATAAGAATAAGGAAGATGTCTAAGATGAATATACTCATTATACTATATTTAAACATCCTTGTATTCATTTGCCTGTATATCTAATACTTTCTTTTTTTCTTCTTCCTGGTTCAGTCTGTTCCTGGAAACTGCAATATATATATTTTTTCTCATTAACTGCTTTTAATTGTGCTTACCTTTCATATTCTGGAGGAGGTGTTTTGGTAGCATAACACATCAATTCTGCATTCAAAGAAGCTGGAGAGGGTGTGACAAGTGCTAACAGATGAATCAAGATTCATCTAGAAAATGAGAGAAGCATCATCCTAGTAAGGTCCTGAGGGTTGTGTTAAAGAACTACCCACAAGAGTGTAAATTGCTATGCAAATCTCTAACAATGTACACAATAATTATTAACAGGCAAAAAAGGAAGGCAGATTCACTGTTTTTTGGTAATGTTGGAAGAACAAAGTGGTAAAGACAGGAATTCATTGCATAATTTTATTTGATGTTATTGAAGATCATTTGATAATCTTCTCTATTGGAAAGCTGAGAAATTTGACACAGAACATACATGTTTCCAGTAAGTCATACTGAGGTAGAAAAAGTTAGGCAGTTCAGTGTAGGCAGAACAATGTGGGTTGATAAGGAGAAAATTAACTGATGGTCATCTTTCCTGAGAGGGCAAAGACATCCCACAATGTTAATAAGGGTCTGACAAGATAGGCCCAGATGTGGACACTCCCTGCTGCTTAGGAAGGAACCATACTCTTTCTGTTGGCACCTAAGACTGGACCAGAATTCCCCACACCTGTGTCCTAGGTAAAGGGCAAGGAAGCAGTGACCAATCCAGGAGAGGATGTCATATAAAACAGACAAACTTCACTGCCTCATTGGCTGTGTCCTCTTCCCTGACTCTGGGGGAAGTCTGCTCTTTCCCTATCCTTTACTTTCTATAATAAAATTCATCTACTACACTTGCCTTGGTGTCTCTCCATTTCATTCTTCTACTCCGAGAGGACACGAACCCGACATCCACATCACCAGCATCAATACCACTTAGTACTGTCTGGTCCTAGCTGGCAGGAACCGGAGAGCTCTCAATCGGCGGTTGACTGGGAATGAAGTAGACCCACTGGTCCTGAGTTCTCCAACACTTTATTTCCTCCTTCTCTCTGGAGGTCAAGCGCTTTGTTCTTCCCTCTCACTAGAGGCTTTTACATCTTTCTCTTCTAGAGTCAAGGCTTTTACATCTCCTCTCTCTGGAGTCCCTATTTCTACTGCCAAGGCTTTTCTTCTTCTCCTCTTACTAGTTTCCCTGTTTCTGCCACCTGCTTTTCTTCTTCTTCTCTTAACAGTTTCCCTGTTTCTGACACCTGCATGGGAGTGTCTCCTCTCACTAGCATCATTCACCTCTCTGTCTCCATATGCCCAGTATTTATTTGTTACAACAACCAATAGGGACACAGTGCAAACATATTCAACCAATTGTAACAAAAGAGAGTCCAAATAGCTTAGTCATGTGGTCAGGAAGTCTGCTAATTACTATGGAAAATACAAGCCAGCTGAGCCTCTTACAGAGTTGTTTACCACTAATTCTTTTCTCTGGCGTCATGTTGGCCTAAGTCTCCAACATAGTACCAAAACTTTGATTAGTATTACATTGGGTATTTTATGATCAAATGTTCTGGTTTACAGTTCACAGCAACTGCATTAAATAACAAAATATGAGTGGAAGTGATAAGATAGTTGTCTTGAATGTAAAAAACACAAAACCAAATAATACTATGCCACTATTCTGCACTGGAATCAGCCTGTTAAGACAAATTATATCCCAACTAACTTGTGTGCATTTTTGACCTCATAATTTCCAAATTAATCTATTATTTGAAGCTCTTCCCATTGTACTCCCCATTTAGAAGTTGAAGTGCTTTCAATATTTTCATGTCTTAATATTTCCATATTTACAACTTATGATGTACACACAATAGGTGCTCAATAAATGGTTTTGAATGAACTGATTCAGAAATAATTCCACCATTTAATATTAACAGACTGTCTCACATGAAGACCTACAATCTGAAAGTATGAAAAATATAAATATCACTACAGCCTAAGTTTGTTTTGTTTCTCTTGGCATATTATTCTTGGCTTAAGCAAATATTCATGTTCAGTACCTGGGACTACAAGATTGACTATTCTGTGTAAACAACCCATTAAGTCAAAAAACATATGTAATTGCTTTTTTTATTCACCATTTTCTTGACTTTTTTAATTTGAATGAAATGCTTCAGTCAATCATACTTTTGTAGGTTATCTGTTACTTTATTTTTTTCTTTTTTAAATTTCTCTTATTTATTTAATTATTTTTTAATGTTAAAGAACATCTTACAATTAGGAGGAAATCATTATCAAACAAACATCCTCCTATCCCCCAATCCCTTTCCTCTCTTCTGGGTCCTAAATTTTTTTCTAAAATGCCCAAGTATAGTGACATGATTGTTATCCCTTTGAAGAACATTTTTTATATACACAATTATAGTATACACAGTGACATACTTATAAATTCTTGAAATGTACCTTGCTTTATCAGGGAAATTGGTCTGTAGTTTTCTTTTCTTGGTGTGTCTTTGTTGGGTTTTGGTATCAGTGTTATATTTGCTTCATAAAAAGTGTTTGGGAATGCTCCAACCCTCTTGGTTTCATGGAAAATCTTGTAGAGAATTGGTGTTAATTCTTCTGTAAAAATTTTGTAGAATTCCACTGTGAATCCATCAGGTCCTGGGGTTTTCTTTTTGCCAGGCCTTTGATTGCTGCTTTGATTTCACTACCTGAGGTAGGTTGGTTTAGCTTTTCAATGCCCTCCAGTGTCAATGTGAGAATGTCATATGTGGCCAAATACCTGCCAATATCTTACAGTATCAAACTTGGCAGAGTATAATTTTTCTAAATAAATTCTGATAATCTTCTGGATTTTGGTTGAGTCTGTGGTGATATTTCTGTTTTCATCTTCGATTTTGTTGATTTGCTTCACTTCATTCTTCCTTTTGGTGTGGTTGGCAAGGGGTCAGTTGATCCTGTTTATTTTTTTCAAAAAAACCAACTCTTTGTTTTGTTAATAATTTGTAATTTTTTTGTTTTCAATTTCATAGATTTCAGCTCTGTTTTGTTATTTCCTTTCTTCTATTAGCTTTTGGATTGGATTGTTCCTCTTTTTGCAGGAATGTGAGTTGGAGCATAAGACTATTTATTTGGACTCTATCCTATAAATTTACCTCTTAAGAATGCTTTTGTGCTATCCCAGAGATTTTGGTATGTTGTTTCATCATTCTCATTTGTTTCCAAGAATTTCTTGGTTTCAGATCTCATTACCTCTTTTATCCATTCTTCATTTAAGAGGGTATTTTTCAATTTTTAAGTATTTGAGTAGTTTCTATTGTTTTTCTTGTTGTTGATTGCTAAGATCATATCATTGTGGTCTGACAAGATACATGGGGCTTTATCAACTTTTTGTGTTTGTTAAGGTTAGCTCTGTGGACTAGGATGTGGTCTATTTTAGAGAAAGATCTGTGAGCTACTGAGAAGAAAGTAAATTCAGCCAATTTACTATGGAATATTCTGTAGTTGTATGTTAAGTTCAATTGATTATTTGAGTTGTTCAGATTGGCAATATCTTTGTTGATTTTTTGTTTTGATGATCTATCTCATATTGATAATGGTACATTAAAGTCCCCCAGTATTATTGTGTTGAGATCAATGAGGGGTTTAATGTCCTTGAGCATTTTTCCATATATTTGGGCGAATTGTAACTGGGGGCATAAATGTTAATTATCATTTTGTCTTCTTGATGAATTGTCCCTTTTAGTATGATGTAGTGTCCATCTTTGTCCTTTCTGACTAGTTTTTGATCAAAATTAACTTTATCAGATATTAGGATCACAACGCCAGTATGCATTTTTGGACCGCAAGCCTGGTACATTTTGCCAACCTTTCACCTTCAATCTGTGTCTATTTTTCAGCGTGAGGTGTTTCTCCTGTAGACAACATATTGTTGGATTTTGTTTTTTTGATCCAGTAAGATAATCTTTTTCTTTTAATTGGGGCATTGACATCATTCACATTCACAAATAGAAAAGATATGGGAATCTGAGTCGCAAACCTTGTGACTATTGCTGTGTTTTGGGCCATTTTGGGTATCTTTTGCTGTGAATTGGGGTGGGGTTCACAACAGGGATTCAGTAGGTGGAGATTAAACTGAGTTTCTGAGGAGGTGGGATTTCTCTGATAAGGATCTTAGACAACAGTTTCTGATAGGGGCCTGAGTCTATAGAATCAGTGAGTCGGGGTTTACTGCCCGGCTGAATGGCCTCTGGTATTTCCATATCCATCATTCCAGACTCTAAAGGGATAAAATGAGTTGGGTTGATGATATCAAATTTTTATCCAGTTAGTGGGTAAACAGACATAAGTATTAAATCTGCCTGGGAAGAAGGTTCCACTTGCTCTCGCTGAAGGCAGGATCTTGAAGGGAAATTTTAATAAGAGTTTGGTAGGTGGTCACTGTGGATTTAGAGATATCCCATAGTGCATTTGAGGTCAGGGAGGAGAGCTGTCAGGGATATTAGAGGCAAAGGAAATGACTTGAGAGGATAAAGGAGTGTGTGAGGTTAAGTTGTGTATTAAAAAAATTTGGAGGCGTTAAATTTGCCACAAATAGGAATTGGTCATCTATGCATGAGTGGGGCCTCCCATTCAGGGAGCAAACAACAAAAGGATTTTGGCCTAATATTTTAATCTTGAGTGGAATCCCATTCTCTGAGGTTCCCATTCCCTATCTGCCTACAGATAATCTATCTCCTGCCTCACTTTCCTTCTGAAGTGGTTCTTGACTGCCTTTGGGGAGAGGGCGATGACTAATCTGGCTTCTTCCTGGTAGCATTGGGACGTTGGCTGTGGCAATCAGGGAAACTCTCAAGAAAGTCTATTTGGAGGGTCTCAGTAGAAGTTTGAAGGCAGCTGCATGGAGGGGCATATTTTCATGACCACCTGATGTTTAATGGACTATAGGCAATTGTGCATCAGGGCAGTTCAGAAATCCATGGTGGTGGGAGTTGTCAGGTGACTGGACATGTTGTACACAGGGGAGGGATAATGCTAGAACAATGAGTAATGGGAAAAAAAAAACATTATTTTCTGCAAGAAATTAGTACAAAAAATCAGTGTTATCAGCCAGCCTTTTAAGACCAGGAAGATCATAACTTACTAGAGCTTAGGCTGTGGTCTGACATATCATTTACTTGTGAGTGGAGGCCATTCACAGCTTTAGAAACATGAGTAATATTGCTAGGAACACATTTAATTTTTATAATGGCACAGGTGTACCCTTGAGTTGGGGAATGCCATCTGATTTCTATAAGGTAGGTTAAATATTAGAACGAAACTGTCAGACCAGTGAAAAACAGATTCCATTTACCCATATAGGAGATTAGGTTAATTTGCGGATCTAAAACTGACTTAGAATAAACTTGTGACTCTGGTAGTGTATTCTATAACCCTTTCTTTATAATCTTCCAGTTTCATTTACCTGTGGGAGAAATGAGACAAGTGAGTTTAGTGTCTCTCCTTTTAAATGCCCATGTATGTCTGTGCTTTGGTTATAACTCTCCTGCCAAGTGTTTAAGACCAAGTTGGTCAAAATTGATTTTTTTGTCTATCTATTCCCAGGTCAGCTCAGATTCCTCAGGTGGCCACTGTTGGGGAAGTATGAAAGCCTCTTGGCTCTTTTAGCCTTCCTCTATTGGTGGTGCCATCTGCCAGGATGGGTCAGGGTCCTGCTGACCATAAGTGACTTCCCTTGGAAACATCAGGGATATTTCCCGTTCCAATGAGTGTCCTCTTTGCAGACCATGCACTGGTTGGCTGAGAGAAGTCCCATAATCCCCTGAATTTTGGGTGACCAAACAGAGCAAGGGTCACAATATTTACTTTTTCCATAACACTTTAACTTTCTTAATTCTGGTATACTGGTTTTGGTGTTGAACATCCAGCAGGTCAGTTTCACCAGGTCTTAAAGTGAGAGTACTGGGCTTTAATTTTAATGTGTATAGTTTTGTAGTTACCCCCCCCCCTTTTTTAATTATACAAACTTACATAAGACTTAGACAAAGCTTGAATACATTTTGATCTCAAGAAAAAGTTTAAATAATTTTAAGTGATTGTGCCAATTATATTAAACTTAATATAACTTAATCACATACAGACTTTCCAGAAACAAAGCAATTTTAAACTCCTTTTTTCATTTACCAACAATTTAAACTGCCTTTTGGAAAAGAAAACATCTGGGATAAAGGAGTGTGCCCATTTGATAGAATTGTTAAGTCATGAAAGGAGATTAAAGTGGAGATGGAGCTTCCATGTGTGATTGATTGGCTTTCAGCCATTTACATCAGGGAGTAGCCCTGATCAGAGAATTAGGGTGCTACTAAGAGAGACCTCAGTTTCTGAATGGATTATCATGAAAGGAAACTGAAGATCAGATTAATATTCATTCTGCTAAGGCAGAGAGCTATTGATAAGTCTCATTATAGCACAGTCTTTCCCCTGAGTCTTGAGTCTGGCATCCATGTGGCTGACAGGGTTCTGGTATTTCTGATAGAGTTCATAAAATGGAGTATAGAACTCCTGGGAAAAAAAGTGATGAAGCAATTGTTCATTTTACTCACGTTTCTGAAGATCTCAGTAAATCCCTATAAATATAACATAGGGTGGCTAAGTAGGTTTTGTTTTGTAAATTGGAGGCATGAAATCCATGGACACAGGATCAGACAGACAAAAATAACAGGATTTAGATTAATAGAAAGGAAGCAGAATTCCCAAGGAGGAAGGGTTGCCAAGGAATGGATCCCTTGAGGGGTTTTGCTTTGAAGAGAATGTGAAAAGTTGAGCAGTTTGGAAAGAGGGAAGGTCTGGAGTAGAGGTATCAGGCCTGAATTAGAGGCCCAAACAGAGAACTTAGACCATTTGTCATTGCGGTGGAGAGCTTTTATGATCTCTGAGAATTTGAGAGTCAATTGTGCCATTTTTAGGCCAGTGACTATTTTTGTCCAGCTTATACCAGGGCCAAGCAATATGACAGAACATCATGCTTTCAGGTTTGACTGTGTCTTGGAGACCCAGGGTCTGGATATGATTGGGAAGACACCACAAGGGGGTATCTCATGGAAACTTTGGTGGGATCTGGCCCATGCTAGATAAGATGGAGTAAGTAGAGTCCCCAAGAACTCTGATGGAGAGAAAATCCAGAAGAGTCAGAGGGAGTCACTCACCCAGTAGGTTATGGCTGGTCATGTACGTGATGTCCAGCGATGTGAATGGTCCTTACTAGGTCCGCCAGAGGGAGAGGTGGTGGAGAGAGAGAAGGAGAAGTAAAGTAAGAGAAAGAGAAAGGGGGGGACAGAGGCAGAAAGAGAGAGATAGACCACCTTGGTGGAAGTTAAGGGAAGTCCCAGAGGACCCATCCTTGATGAGAATCTAGGGTCTTTGAGAAAGAGGGTCTAAGAGAATGGTGTCAGTCTATTTTTGGTTGAGAAGTGTCCCATACCAAAGTGTTGATTTGGGGAAGGGGGAGGGGTGTTGGAGGCTTGGGGAATTTGGGGACAGTGTTTTGGCTGGACAAAAGAAAAATATGGTAGTGGTTTGTAAGGGAGGAATGGTAATAGAAGCTTTGAGTTTGTGGAGGAGGTAGACGTGGAAAAGGGGAGTTGAACCAAGATAGGAGCCTCAGTTCCCACCACCTGATGGAGAGGAAACATATATTGAGTTTGGGAGTTGTGAGGTTTTGAGGGGGCAATTGGAAGGGACGGAAGAGAGGATATGGAGGGTCGAGAATGAGTTGTTTGGGAAGGGGCTCAGAGTGGAGTTTGGGGTGGGCTAGGACTATTAGGATTGGGGGTACAGCAAGGAGAGGTTCCTCTGCTACTTCAGGGACAGGAAAAGAGGTGGTAAAGGAGGAAGTAGGAGGGTGTGGGTTTTTCTGTGAGGAGGAGTTGGAGAGCAGAGTAAGGCTGATATAAAGAGAGATGGGAGTAAAGATAGAAAAAAGCCTGGAGACAAAGAATTTCAGACCATTTTCCATTTTAGCACAGGAAGCTATGATGATCTGTTAGTATTTTTGAATCAAAGGTCCCAAATTTGGGCCATTGAGTCTGGTTGTCTGATTCATATTGGGACCAAATTTGGGTGCTTAAGGAGATAATGCACTTAGACTTGAGGTCCAATTGAAAGTGAAGAGTTTCAAAAATTTTTAGAAGACAACCAAGGGGGACATTGCCTCCATGGAGAGATGTGACGAAAGTGACAGGAGAACACAAACTTCCCGTTTTTTTCTTGCCACACAGCATTGCAAGGAGCAGTGCACCTGGAAGGTGAAGGCTTCTCCAACTCTGATCCCAAAATGAGGATCCCCAGAGTCCAGCAGGAATTTCTAGCAGGGTACCTCTGCGACAAAACCAGTCTTACCTGTCTGGTGAGTTGATTGTGATGACCAGTGTTGCACGTAGGCACCAAATGGAGAATGGATCTGTGATCTGGAGGTCTGGGAGAGCTGCAAAAATAAAGACAAGAATGAAGTTTCCAGAGGATACCAATAAAGAGCTCAGAAAAGTTCTTGCTCCATTCGCATAGCAATGAGGCTGCAAAACTCTTTCCACAGGAGGGGGTTGATTTCAGGCCATTTTCCAGTCACCTTTTAGCTGTAGTGAACTTGGAGGGTGCTCTGAATCTCAAATCTTGTATGTAAGGAAGTAAAGACGGATACATGAAGAATAATGTAGAAGTGGTGGGAAGAGCATGGGAGGGAGCCTGAGAGCCCTGCTTTCCCATCCCAGGTTTCTGTGCAAACTGAAGGGAAAAGAGAGTGAAAATGAGGGTACAAGGTACAGAAAGGAACCAGTCCTCAATAGATCAAGGAGATGTATTGAAATAGTTGCAGGAACACGCTTTCCAAGTGGGAAATGGCTGCTTGGCTTTTGGATAGGTAGTCTTTTATGGGCTAAATTGGGGTGAGGTTCACAAGGATTTCAATAGGTGGAGATTAACTGAGTTTCTGGATAAGGTGGAGATCCTCTGATAAGGATCTTAGACAATAGGTACTGATAAAGCCCTGAGTCTACAGATTCAGTAAGTAGTAGGTTTACTGCCTGGCTGAATAGCCTCTGCTAATTTTCCATATCCATCAATGCTAATCCCTAACAAACATGTTTACTTGATTGCATTAAAAAAAGGAAAATAAGGGCTGGAGCGGTGGCTCAGCGGTTTCGGCGCTTGCCTGGCAAGCACGAGGACCCGGGTTCAAACCCCAGCACCACATACACAACTGAATGTTGGAGCAACTAAGGCCATGTGAAAAACTAAATAAAGTTGTTTCTCTCTTTCTCTGTCTCTCTCACTGTCCCTCTTTCTTAAAAAAAAAAAAAAAAAAAAAAAAAAAAAAAGGAAAATAAAAGTTAGAAATAAGACAGATTAGGAGAGAGAGTAAAATGTCTAAGTAGTCAGGACAATGGGCCCCATGACAATGGGCCCCATTCAACCACACCTAGAATCTAGTCAATAGAGAGCCATTAACAGGCATGCTCAGGGCCTTCAAATGCAAAAGATCATGAGGCTCACCTGTCCAGTAATTCCTTTGCCCCAAAGGTAGGAAAACTAAGAAGTGGGGAAGGATGCAAATGGGAACTAGGAAAGATTCACTACCTGTTTTACATAGAGCTTAACCAATGGTTTTGGTGCTTTTCTCAATGCCTGCCTTACAGGAATCTTAATCAAGGCTCATACTCCAAACCAATATAAACCCTGGTCTAACACACAAAAGATGGTATCCTGTTTCCAGATACCTCTCCTGGGAACTAGTAAATAAGATTGTTAGATGAATCTAAGCAATTAGAGACCATTATCATTAAATTTTTGACTATCATTTAATTCAAAAGTGCAGTATATACCTACTATTTAACAAAATGAAAATGTACCTGCCATCAAGGAAATGACTCCAAATTTTGGACTTCAGCAGGTATCTTTCCTCCCTTAAATAAATCCTACCCTTTTTACTCTCACTTTCTTTGGTTATCCATGGATTTTATTCTTCAAATTCATGTGACAAGAAGCTAGTATAAGATTGGTGCTGAATTCATAGGGTGTGCTTCCACACCAAGAGCTACAACACACCACTCAATAGTAGCAGGAAAAGCCCAACTCCTGCTGGTTAGCTCCTAACACTATTTTAGGTGCAGAAACCAGCAGCCAGTCCAAATTCCAAGTTATTAACTGGAAATAGCTGCAAACATTAAAAACGGGCAATTATGGCTGCTGCTGGAGTCTGTAGACAGCCTGAACTCCATTCACCAGGGGGAGCAGAGAATCGAGAGCCTCATCTCAAAATCCCTGCATCAGAAATATCTATGATCTTCACAAGCTCAAAATCAATAGCAGTTTTTAACATGTAAGGCTATTCAGGAAACTTGGATATGAAATATTTTTAGATGATATTTCAGAATGATTTTCCTTTCAGATCTCTGATCATCTTTACACATTCTTACTCCTGAGAAACTTTGCAAAAATAATAGGGAAAAGATAAATCATTATGAAGCAGGAGTTTTGAGATGAGACTAGATTTCCTGCTTTGCCAATTTCCTTCTGGGTTCTTGTCTTGGAAATTTGAAGAATAAAATCCACAGATAATCATAGAAGGGAAGAGTAAAAGAGGTAGGATTTATTTAGGCAAGAAAAGAGTTGAGAAGAGAGAGAACTCCTACCACGCAGGTAGCAATTTTCTGGTAGCAGAAAAACCCAGTTTGGTGTGTCAGTTTAGGAGCTCACATGGTTCTGGAGCAAACTCTAGGTTAAGTAGGCATTGAAATTCCCATCTGAGTCCACCCCCAACTTCCATTTTCCTGACTCTCTGGGTTAAAGGCTGCAGGCTTTCCCACAGGTGGGCTTCGTGGTCTTTTCCATCTGAAATAGGCCTTGATGGTGCTCATTAGTATTCCTACCAGTTTAGTTTCCGGTGTGGTTTCTGCATTTGAACAAGACCATTCAGGTTGTCTTGATTGCTGACCATTGAAAATTCTCTTTCTATTGTAGCAAAACGTGGAGAACTAGTAAGTTAGATGAATTTAAACAATTAGAGACCATTATCATTAAATTTTTGACTACCACTTAATTCAAGAGAATGCTAAAGTGCAGTAAATTTCTGCTATTTACCAAAATGAAAATGTCACATCCTGCCATCAAGGATGTGACTCCAAATTTTGGACTTCAGCAAGCACATAGTCTGTGAAAGTCTCTCTAATTTCCATTTTGGCATTCCTGTGAGAGCCATTTGTTTTGGTCTGCGACTTGATTGTGGTTTTTCTCTGGCAGTATGAGCTCCTGCAGCAATGAACCTAACCCACAGTGGACAGATAAAAGTAACAGAACAATATTGAGCCTGATTTACAGAGCACTTATCATTTATGTTCTTCATTCCAACTCTGATTACCAGTGCTGCTGATGTCACCATTTGTGAAGATTTGGGAGGCGGGGATGTTGCAAGTATAAAATAGGTATTGGATGGTTTCTGAGAATTTTTTTTAATAAGTTAAAGAGAAAATAGTTATCCTCAGCTTAGTTTCTGACTTTCAGACTCTTTATCATGCAACTACATAAATGCCTGTACATACAGAATATCCTCCATATATATCTACCTCTGACAGACCAAGTCCAAAATTGTATAATAACCCAGAAAAACCATTCAAAGACCAGATTGTGTCACAGTAAAACATCTTTGTCTTAGACACACTTATACCTATAGGTGGCCCATTCAACCAGATCTTTCTTCCCAAGAGATAACTGGTAAGATCAAGAGAGAATGGCCCATGTCTTAAAGGGCCAGTGACAGCTACAAAACAAGAAACAAAGACAGACAATTAGAGAAGATTCCCAAAACCATGCCTGACAGATGGGAAACTTTAAACCAGACAGACCTTCACGTATAAAATTTCTTTCACTTTCTTTATCTCCAACAGACCAACTCCAACTGCAAGACTGTATAATTTTGAAGGCCATTCAAAGGTCAGATCATTAGAGTAAAATATCATCTTTTTTATAAATAGGCATATACCCTTTCTTACTTACTTTACTGCTGACAGACCAACTTCAACATCAAGATTGTATAAAAAAGAAACATAGAGGTAGACAACCAGAAAGTATCCCCAAAACCATGGCCAACAGATGAGAACCTTTAAAACTATCTAGCAAAGGTCTTTCCCAAGAGATTACCTGTAGGATCAACACAGCATTGCCCATGTCTTAAAAAAGGGCAGTAAAAGATACAAACAAAACTTGGGCAAACAACAAGAGGGAATTCCTGAATCCAAGGCCAACAAACAGATGAGAACCTAAAAAAGACCAGACAGAAGTAAATATCCCCAGGTTTCCAAGTCCTGCTTAACCATGACTCCTACACCAGTGGTACCACAGATGTTTTCATGAGGAGGGACCACATATTCCCACAAAGAGGAATCAGATGAGTAGAGTCACACCCATCTGGTTGTGTTCACACCAGGGGGCTTACCTTCAGTTTCCTTCTTCTCAAAGTAGACCAAGATTGAGCAATCTACACAGTTCAGGGAGAGAAGGTAGGAGTTCCCAAAGTAAAAGGGGCTTCATAAGCTGCTGGGACAATTCCTCATCCCTCCCTTTACTTTAGGAATAGGTTCTCTGGTTTGACCCAAGGCAGACTCACCCATCTCCTAATTCTCTAGCAGTTGGCTGTCAACAAGTTTGCCTTATATGCTTAGTGTGGAAGTGGGGTTTCTTGCCCAAGAAAGCTGAAATGGGGGCTGCTCTTGGGTCCTACCTGGGGCGCCAAATTTGTTACCAAAAGCTCAGTTCTTGTCCCCAATGCCAATCCAATAATGAGGACATGGTTTTGAGAAAAAAGGAAAAGGAAGGTTTACTGCTCTGCTAGCAAAGCAGAAACACAGGGCACTCTTGTCCTACAGTCTGTGATTCTGCCTTTCAGGGGAACAGGGGGCTTTTATAGTCCACATTCCATGCATTCTTTGTCCTGAGTTGTTATTTACTTGTTAATATGATAGCAGTTATTTCTAAGGTCTCCTAGTACCCTCCCCAAAGTCTGAATTACTTGGTTCCTATGGTGGGTGTGTGCTCCAGGACAGAGACCTCTGCCAGGATGGGGAACAAAGGTAATCTTGTCCCCCTGAGATTAGGGAGGGGGAGAGATAGAAGGAAACAGGAGAGAGGAAGAGAAAGAAACATGCCTTTAAAAAAATAAGTCCTGTTGGACCTGGGATCCTTGGGTTTGGTTTAGCAAAGTTAGCCAAAATCAGAGACTCAAGGATCAAATGTTTTCCATTTGTGGAGGCTAGAACAAAACCCAGGTTTGGGTGAAAGGTTGACAAACTCATGTATTAGACCCAACAAAGCCACAGCAACACATAATCTAGGGGAACCTTAGATATGTAGCAGAGGATGGAAGGAGGATAGGGATGGATCTAGGGAGATAATCAACAATGTAGTGTACTCTTTTACCTCCCCCTCAGAAGCCAAACAATACTTATGAATCATTTAACTCTGGAAATTTCACATTCTGAATATTTATATCTGTTGTAGGGCTGAAATATAGAAGAATCAAGAAACTGGTGTTTAGGCGATGTGGGGGTAACTCTGATTTAGGAGCAAATGCATATCATATTGTTATTTCATACCCATTTATGACTGCACAACAACTCAACTCCTTAATAAAGAAATAAAAGTAAATAAATATTTAAAAAATTAATCTAAAAAAAAAGTCCCAATGGCAGAGCAGGAAGGGCCATATACAAAGAATAGAGAGGACCATTGTATACAGTGGAAGCTTTCTAGGATTTTTTAAAATAATTTAAGGAGAAAATAGCTATTAAAGCAACAAAATGTTTCCTTTTTCATTGACAATATTTAATGGCATTTTAAACTATTGGATTTTAATACCTGTTTCTATTTATTTATAACCATTTCAGGAATAAGAATGTTTTGCCTTTACCTATAAAAATAATCATTTGCAAGCATGTGTACAAGAAATGGGATGATAGTAAAGATAGGAATGCCTGGGCATAATGCCCACTTTCCTAATAAATTAAATATCATCTAAAGCTAACATTAAATTAGAATTTTAGGGAACTATTTGGTTCATACCTATATGGAGTGGCAAAATTCTTACCATTTATTTCTAGGAGATCTTGGAAAATGAAGGAAAGCAATCTGTCTACATGTTTCTTGAGAGTCCACTAGAAATGAGAAAAAGAGTTGAGAAATGCAATATTATATTGGTTTAAACATAAACTAAACTAATAAATGTGCATAGAAACTCTACTAAAAACAAAGTGGTTAAATATATTTGATGAAAGAATTACAGTGTTAAAGCATGCTTTTCTTTGTGGACATCATTCTTTTAATTTTGAAATTTCTATTCCTTCTTTACCTTGTAGGGCTTCATTCCAAAACAGCAATTCTCTCTTGTTATTAAAGTCATTCTCTGGCAGAAGCACAAGGCTTAGGAGAGCACATTAGCATTTCCTTCCATACTGGCTTGGTTCAGCTGTTAAGAGCAGAGGCTGTGGAGCCTGACAGCCTGGATTTGAATTTCAACTTGAAAAATAATAGTAGTGTGATGTAGGGCAAATTACTTAAATTCTCTTTTAACAGTACTTTTCTCTTTGAGGAAAATATATGAAAATGTTTTCCTCATTGAAGAGGTATAAGCTGAAGATATAATGTGATAAGGTATGTATATAAACTAGCACACTAAACTGTCATATAATAAAAGCTAGATAAATATGAGTCAATATTATTATTTGTACTATTGTCATTCCCAAATACATAATTGCCACCATGCACCATGTGGAACACAGCCAACTGCCTTCTGAGTATCTTGTTTATATATAGAAGAACACGTGATGCCTTAGGGTGTGACCAATGGCTGTAATAATTGTCTTCTCTAGAGGCTGATTCTGGAGAAATCCAGCCCCTTCACTTAAAGTCTAAACTTTTTGGAAACATATCATGTTTTATTTATTTATTTATTTTGCAATTTCATTAAATAGTTTAATGGTTCTTTGTATGAATCATATTCTTTTTAAAAAAAAAATTACTTATATCTTGTCTAAGCTCCATCCTTCAGCTTTTGATGCAGGTAACATCTAGCATCACTGGCAAATTTTTTCTTCACTTAGAAATTACCCTGTGAACCAGGGGAACCAGAATCTCCTTCCTGTCTCCAATTTGCTAAATAATTAGAGCCAGACCCAGAATCTACCTTTAAATTTCCTTACTCTTTACCAACCATTTCATCTCCCATCCCCCAAACACCCCCCCAAAAAAAAAAAAAAACAAAAAACAAAACAAAAAAACAGGCAAGCAACATCAAAAATCTTTTCAATGGCAAAATCCTTTAGAAATTCCTGGAAACTTTATGAATTTCCTCTCTTTCAGCCAGGCATGTTAATACATTCTATAATCTCAGCAATTTAGGAGTCTGAGACTGGAGGAGGATCACAAGATTAAGGCCAACCTCACCAAAATGAGACCTGGTATTAAAATAAAAATTAAAAAGGGCTGGGGATGGAGCTCAGTGGTAGAGTACACCTGGATTTAATCCCTAGTACCAGAAAAATAAAAATGAAAAAAAAGTAGAATCTCTTTCTTTCCTGCCTTCCTGCCTTTCTATTTGTGTTCAATCACTTCAGGCAAATATTTTTGGAGAGTACCATGATGTTCTAGACTTTAATTCACAGACTCCATATTTTAAACAAGTAAATATGTCAAGGCATGAATTCATTTCATGAACAATTTGAAAATGGAAAATTTTACCTCAGTAAGACAATTTTTATAAATGTGAATAAATGCTATATTTAAATACCTTAGAAGGACAAAAGTATTACTCATGGCAATGTGTATCATTTAATATGCTATAATACAATTAGATTTCACAAGTTTGAGTAAAAAAATCTAGCTTCCATGTCCTCAAAGTATTTGATACATTCTGGAATGAAGACTACTATAATGAAAACACAACATAGGTTTCATTAGCGTGAAAATACTTCTTAGATCAGTGAACCACAGATCAACCACATTATCTTAAGTATAATGAATCCCGTATCTTAAAGGGCAGAGTACATTAATGTATATGCATATACATGCATGCCTCTCACAAATTTTTGTGTTTAGTAGCTCATGATTTCAGTAAAGATGACTATGTTAACTGCAGAAATTGTTGATCAGAAAATTTTTTGCTGTTAAGTATCAAAGCCATTTTTATGATCACATGTTAAAACATCATATTAAATAATGTGAATTCACTAAGAGGAAATTCTGTTTCTAAGAGTTAAAATAAGCAATGAACAGTTGAATTTCATAAACATATTCATAAAGTGATTGAAGCAGAAGCATATTGTGCTAAAGGGTCACTTCCTATGGTTTTTGTGGATTGTTTGAGATACTTATTCTGGTGAACATTTAAAAACAAAACACCAGCATCTTGAAATAACAAAAGGACAATGTTTCCGAAAAGTGTAAGTGGAAATAATTAGAAGATTGATTATAGCAAATTTACACCTTGTAATGACATATATACATACAAGATGAAACTTTAGCACCTGAGGAAGGAAAGCCAATGTGGATTGAATCATACTATGTGGATGAATCATACAGAAAATAAAGGCACATAATATAAGAAAGATGAGAAGATATTTGAGTTGTGTTTTAAAAAGCTGTATGTGTAAGTATAAAACTGACATATGCTAAAACTATAATAATAAAATCCATAAGGATTGCAATACTTCTAGTACTTTCCTCTGTGACTTGCAGAACTGACCTTTTGTTAAGAGTGTGAGGATGCCCTGCAGGGTCAAGCTGCCACAGGGACTTAGGTACCCAGTCTCTCATTATCAGTCAAACTGAAAACTGAAACAGGTGAAATGTACATTTCCTTTTTTTCTTTTCTTAATTTAATACAGTGATTAACTACTTCACTGTGCCTTGACTAATTTGTTCTGAATTACTATGCTTGGTATATTTTCACCAAGCTCATTTGCCTTTTTAACTGAATAGGGTCCATATACAATAACACTATATGTTCCGTTAGCTCAGATGACAGGTGGGCTGAGCACTGAATCCAAAAGAAATAGGGAAAATAATTGAAACAGATTAGTGGAGAGACAAGGAGAGTGAAAGAGGAAGGAGAGACAGGCACATTTATCCCATTTAAAGGAAACTTTTGATAAAACCATATATGAGATAATTTTGTACACATCAGTTTTCATTTTTAGAAACAACACAATATTACTGCAAAATCATAGATCAGATCATTTTTTTTTTTGAGATTTGGTAGAATTTGGTCCAAAATAAATTAGGATTTGTATGCTCAAGGAAAAACAAACTTCACTCCTGTTCCTGAGCAATAATCTCACCAGGAAATTATCATGGAGATACTGTTAGCATTAAGATTTGATTTTTGCAAGCATAAACAAGGATTTTTTTTTATTTTGTCTTTGCTTAATGAGCACACTGGCTCCAGAGAGATGCAAAACTATGCCAGCATTATGCCTACAACTTATGTCACAGCTCCCAGGAACAAGGTGTCTGCCCTGTCAGTCCTCACTCTAGGGACTTCATAGCTCATTCATTTCTGCCATGCTTCCCCGTCACGCAGGGTTACATGGCTACCAGGGACAATGCACCCTTCAGACTATTTGTGGTTTATGAATTGTAAATCCAAAGAGAGAGAGACAGCTTGACTAAACCCAAATTATGTTGCAATAGATGGTAATGAATGTCCTGCTTTAGTAGGATAATAGAGCCCCTGTTTACTGGCAGTCATTCAGGCTCTCTCTCTCTCATCCATTTTCTCTCTTGGCCTTGACCCTAATCCAGCAATTGCACATCCCCAGCTGCTCTTTAAGCTGCCTCATTAGCAGCGCACTATTGGGCAGCTCCCATGACAGTCGTCCAATGAGATGAAAGTGACATGGGGCCAAAGACTGTAACTGATTGGCAAGCATGGCAATGAAATATGAGACAGGGTTCTATGAAGAAGCTATCTGAGAGTATTGGAAGGGACTGAACAGTTAAGGAATTTTAGGCACATGTTAATTTTATTGTTCTGCATTTAAATTTCTTAAGTTTTAGAAAGAAAACCCCAACAGACTACAATATTTTCTGCATTTATGGGACTAGAAATATCCTCACAATGAATATTGGACCATTAGACATTAAAAAATAGTTTTATTGAAATGTTTAAAATAATTCCTTTCATTATATAAAGTGGATACTTGAGCTACAGAAAAGTTTAAAGCCTGTCAATTTTTCTCTAAGATTCTTAGAAGAGTTTAATATTGTGGTTTAGAAATATTTGATTTTTCACAGTATTTTGAAATGGACAAGAAATACCTACATCATGCAAGATAATCCAGTGAATCTGTTATCTATACTCTTCCTGTTATAAATCTAGTTTATATTTTCCTAAATTCTAACAGCAGGTAAATTGGTAATGATAATTTAGTTTTACATTCTACCTTTAAAACATGACTCAAAATACCTTCATCATGTATTATTATCACAATAACTATATTACTGAATTTATTATTTCAACAACTCATATGATCCTTGATCTTAACTTAGTTCTTGTATTTTTTGTTTTAAAGAGAAAGAGGGACAGTGAAAAAAAGAGAAAAAGAAAAAAATCAATTTTATTTACTTTTCATTTGACTTTCATTGCTCTGACACTTTGTTGTGTACATGGTTCTGAGGTTCTAATCTTCCTACATGCCTTGCATGTGAGGCAAGCGCTAAAACCGCTAGGCCACCGCTCCAGCCCCTAACTTAGTTCTTGTTTAATAAACTCCATGAGATAAATTATTTTAATAATTTCTACTTATGTTAGTGTTAATACTCTTTTGCTTTTGAAAATTATTGGATCAAATGAACATTTACTTCACTGGAGCCATAAAAATTGTTTGTCATGTCTTGTAATTTACTTGCCAGTTGTCAAACATTTGAAGGCTTTAAAGCATTTCCATTTTAATTCACTCAATAATTCACTGTGTATAATGATCAAGGCATTGTTGTTTCAGAGATATAATAATGAATGGAATCGTGTGCTTGTTTTTAAAAAACTGACTCTGGTGAAAAAAAGATATTTACTTGTTGTACAATAGACTGTGATAAAAAAGATAGAATGAAAATGACACAATGTAACAGGAGTCCTAATTTTATTAATTAGAATTATTAATGCATATTAATTATACAAGTTAATGGGCTTCACTATGACATTTCCGTGCATGCATATATCGTGCTCTGATCATATGCATCCTCCCTTTACTTCTCTTCCTCTTCCCCCATCTCCTTGACTAAAGTAATCCCTCTTCTACTTTTCAGGTATTTAGCCTCCCTCCTTTTTAAAGTTAAAGAAAACATTATCTGTAGTGTGGTTTAAGAAGCTTCACCAGGAATGTGCATCTGAACTTAGTTCTAAAGGATAAATCAATGTATATTAGCTAGGTAGTAGGAAGGAAAGATTAGAAGGGGGAGTATTTCAGGCAGAGAAAGGTACAAAGAAAGACCGTCCAGGATATCTGGGATGTGCTTTAGCGAACAGATTATAAAGCCAGTTTAAGTAAAATGGTCAGTGGATGTATGCACACAGGAAAAGCAAAGTGCAATTTCATGGAAATCCAGTGTCAGGATCTTCACGTACACAGGAGTCTCTGGTTGGGAAACAAGTCTTTCTAGAGAAAAAAAAAAAATTGTTTCAGTAAAGATCAAAATCTCAGTTGCATTTCTTCACATCAATCCATGTCATAAATTTATATTAGATGTCCTTGGATCAAGTGCCCTTTCTTGTTCACATAAATAGTAATTACCAAGGAGATAGGAGAGATGAAGAAGACAGTGGGCATCATTCAACACTAAGTGTAAAGTCAGAAACCGCCAGTATAAATCCAGGCGCGGGTGCTCAAAGAAGTAGCCAGACTTAGGAACGGCTGAGCAAAACCCTTTAATGGAAGATGTGTCTCTCGACCGCCATAGCGAGCAGGGGAAATGACGGGGAGAAGTGGCGTGTAGGAGGAAAAGGCAAGGAAAAATGACGTGGACCTCCACCAAGCAGCCGGTTTTATTGGTTGAATGGAAGGAGTTGATGACGGGGCTGGTCTCTGAGATTGGCCGGTGGGCCCATCAATCCATTGGAACTTTGTCTGCCAGCGTCATGGTTGGCTATTATTTTCGCGGGCAATCTGCCCTTTGCCCTGCCTTAAGCCAACGTCATGACGCTGCCAGGTATCTGAAGCCACACCCCCAGCCAGTTGCCACGGCCAGTCGGCCATGTTTGGCCATGCGGCCTAAAAACCTCCATGAGGTAGCTGAAGCCACACCCCCGGCCTGTCACCATAGCCGGTCGGCCATGTTTGGTCATGTGGCTTGTCCGAAGCCCCGCCCCCATCCCGACCTTTTTGGTGATATAGGGCGTAGATTTTCATCTGGCTACTTCCTGCTGTTTATGGGGCGTCCTGGGGAAGGGAAGGTTCGGGTGTTGGCTCTGTGGGGACACGGCTATAGGGGTGCAAGAGCATTTGGTTGCAAGTTACTCTAGCAATCTCCCTTATATGGCTCCGGGCGAACTTAAAGAGGCAGGGAGTAATCATCAGGAGGAGTCCAACCACCAATATGGGAGTAAGTATGGGGACCAGCCAGGTTGCAAGATTAGAGTTTAGCCATTCTGGCCAAGGGTTATCTGATTGAAGTTCCTTAAGCTTTTCGCTCAGAGCTCTGAGAGTTTCGACATTCTTCTCGACTAATCCAGTTTCATTGATATAATAACAGCACTCCTCCCTCAGGAATAGACATGTTCCCCCTTTGTTTGCAGTCAGGAGATCCAGTGCTCGGCGGTTCTGTAATGAAACTCGAGCGAGAGACGTTATTTATCTTTGTAGGGAGGCCAGGGAGGCAGCAGATGCCTCAACTGCCTCTTGAAGTTGTTGTTCTAGTTTCTGGGTGGCAGTGACTGCATAACCAAGTCCTCCTGCCCCTAACCCAGAGGCCACAAGTGAGGAGGCCAGGGAGAGCCTAACCATCACTGGCAGGAAGATGGCCCGTTTCGCCCTAAGGGAAGAGTTTTGCATCAGCCAAACTAATTCAGCTTCACTGTATAGTGTCAGCTGAGGGACTAAGGTGGAAGGCACACAAAAAGCAGAAGGTACCTTGGGATTTTAAGCTTTTTGTTAGGGTGCCATTACACCAGAAAAAGAATCCTGGAGGAGCAAACATTGTAGAAGAGACCTGCATGGTTTGGTTGCAGGGTACTGAGGTAGAGGCAGAGGTAGCATAACAGAAAGAAAAATTCTTTGAGGAATTGTGAAAAAGGGGAATCCCCTCTAAGGGTGGAGAGAGGTTCCTTTGAGGAGTTGAAGAAGTGTTAAGGGGGGCTTCAATAGGAACAGCGGTCAGGGGGGTCCGGTCCAAACCTGCGCAGTGGAAGCAGTCTGAGATGTTGTTGACTCTGGACAGGTTGAGGAGCTGGAGACCTTGCCGCATTAGGGTGAGCCATGAGAATGGGTCAGTTCCGGGATGGGCAGCTGCGATGATTTGATGTTGAAGTTCCTTTTCCTGTTCCTGAATGGTTATATGAATCTGGGGAACTACCTGTACATAAGTTCTCCAGATTTTGATGGAAGATGAGGGAAACCTGGCCCATTTCCAAGAATAAAGTTTACCAGTGACACCAGAAGCCCATTTTGGGTCCCATGGGTCCTTAATAGTCAGTCGGGCATATGCCCAGCTCTCATAGCAAGGACCATCTAGGAAGCATTTTACACATGAGTTATAGGGACACCCCCCATAGGTTTCAGGCTGTTGCCTACAAAAGCCCTCAGTCTGGTCTGCTAGGAGGCATAGCATAGCTGCACAGAAGGACGAGGATGAAATCTGATTGAATCCGGTGATGTTAAGAGCAATTGCATGATCACAGCCGGTGGGAGAGCAGTCGCCCTGACCTACAAACTTAGAGTGAGAGATCCCATCTTGTTGCCATGTTTCTTGGATGAAGAAACGCCATCTGTAATATGAGGTAGAAGCTTGAGAAAGGGTAATGAATAGTAGGAGAAATAGAGGTTTGGCGAGAGATCTTGAGTTTGGTGGGCCCCACCATGGTGGCAGTCCAGGGCTGGGTGTTTGAGAGGGGTGCTTTTTTAAGGCGAGAAACATGGTACCGGGGGAGTGACCCAAAAGTTTGGTTGCTGTTGGGGTGGTAAGTATAACTGTATGGGGTCCAGTCCAACGGGGGTGCAGCGATTGAGGATGTAATTCACGAAGCAAAACCGTGTCACCTGGTTGAAGAGAGACGGCAGCCGATTCGTGTTGTGGTCCAGTCGGTGATGAGGCGGAGGATGGCACTGGAAGATAACGGTCTGCGTGTTCCCTTAAGAGTTTATGTAAAAGTGTGAGGTAAGGCAGATAGGATGCCAAGGGGGGTGGGTTGATTGGGAGGTTTTGGTTGATTAGGAAAGGGCGTCCATAGAGTAGCTCAAATGGACTGAGGCCTGAGGGAACTCTAGGGGCCGCTCGAATTCGAGTAAGGGTCAATGGAAGGAGATTAGGCCAGGAGAGCTTTAGCTCAATAGTCAGTTTAGTAAGATGGTCCTTGAGAATGCCATTAGCCCTTTCAACCTTACCCGAGGATTGGGGTCGATAGGGGATGTGGAGCCTCCAGTCAATGTTGAGGCCTTTGGAAACTAGTTGGACAACCTGAGAAGTGAAGGCTGGACCGTTGTCTGACTGG
>PVKS010023366.1:0-32476 GCA_004027875.1 Aplodontia rufa
TAGATGGGTTTATTTTGTTGAAATAAAGTTGAAAAAGGCAGGAGAGCCCTGCAAATTGTAAAAAAAAAAAAAAAAAAGATTTCACCTCACTCCAGTCAGATTGTCAAAGATGAAGAATATAAATAGTAACAGTTGCTGGATGGTTGTGGAGAAATAAGAACAATAGCCCACTGTTGGTGGAACTGCAGACTGGTACAGCTGCTCTAGAAAGCAGTGTGGAGACTCCTCAAGAAATTAAGGATGGATCCACCGTATAACCCAGTTATCCCTCTTCTTGGTATTTTCCCAGAAGAATTAGAATCAGTACATTATAGGGACACAGCAAAATCAACGTTCTTAGCAGCTTAGTTTACAATAGCTAAATTATGGAATCAACCCAGATGCCCTTCCCTGGATGAATGGATCCCAAAGCTGTGATTATATATATATATATATATATATATATATATATATATATATATATATATATACATACACACACACACACACAAAATAGAGTTCTACTGAGCTATTAGAAACAACCATATTGCAGCCTTTGAAGGTAAATGGATGGCAATGGAAGAAATTATGCTGAGCAAAATTAACTAAACCCAGAGACTCAAGGATCAAATATTTTTCCTCATTTATGGAGGCTAGAGCAAACCCAGGCTTGGATAAATGGTCAAGCTCATGTACAAGACTCACCAATGTCAAAGCAACATATAATCTAGGGGAACCATAGTTATATAAAGTAGAGGACGGAAGAGGAGAGAGTAAAGGGAGAGGGAGGGGTGGTAGGGAGTGATCCGGGGTGGGAATCAACAATGTAGTTTACTCTTACTCTCTCAAGAAGCCATATAATACTTATTGAATCATTTAATTCTAAACAATTGTGTGTGTGGGTATGTTATAGGGAGGATATAGAAGCCTCAGGAGACTGTAGTGTGGGTGATATGGGAATGATTCTGGTTTAGGATCCCGGGGATGTGATATTATTATTATATATGGATTGATGGTTGTACAACAATACAACTCCTCAATAAAATAAACAAAATAAAAATGGGCAAATAATCTGAAAGGACAATTCTCAAAATAAGAAATATAAGTGGCTAAAAACATGAGAAAATGCTCAATATTATTAAACAGTAGGAAATGAAATTCAAAATTACAATGAAATGTCTCACAGAGTTAGAAGGGCCATTGTAATTAGTGGGGATGTGGAGAAGAAGGAATTCTTTATTCACTTTTGCTATCTCATAAACTGGAAACCAGTATGCATGATACTCAGTAACTAAACATAGAACAACTGCATGATCCAGCTATTATATTTTGAGGTATATACCCAAAGGAAATGAAATTGACATGCCAGAGATACCTGCATGCTCATGTTTACTGCAGCACTACTCGCAACAGTTAAGATTTGTAATCATCCTAGGTGCCTATCAACTGATGAATGAGTAAAGAAAATGTGGTACAGATACAAAAAGGAGTATTATTTTGCTATAAAGAAAAATGGAATCCTGTTATTTGTAGCAAAATGGATGGAACTGGGGAACATTATGCTAAGTGAAACAGCCAGACACAGGAAGACAGATGCTGCATGTTTTCTCTTATGTAAAATTTTGAAAAATAAGTCCCTTTGAATATAGAATCATGATTACTAGAGGCTTGGAAGGGTTTGGGAAGGTGAATAAAAGGAGGCTGAATTTGAGCAGTACATGCTCCATGCATGTATTGAAATGGCACATTGAAATCTGAAATGCATTTTATGCAAATTAACACATGTCAATCAAGAAAAAAAGAAATTTTAAAAGAGATATAGTCTTGTGACTTTCAATGGTATTTCATAACATAGCTTCAACTGAAAGTTATGTTTATTGAATTCAATAAAAACCTGATAAATCAATCTAACAATCTGAGAGGAAGAATGTAAAATACCTCTCTAAGAAATAAAGATATTAAACAGGTTAAAGTGTAAGGATATAGATTTGCATAGCACAATTTAAAGAATGGATCTAATAAATACATGAACAGCCGGGGAACAACAGGGATTCTTAGTGCTTTTATAAAATTCATGGAACAGTTATAAAATATTGGCATGCACTTTGTCACAAAGTAAATCTCAATGAATTCCAAAGATCTATGCATATAGTAAGCACATGATTCAAAGGTAACTTCAACTAAGTTATATATTACAATTAAAACATTATAAAATTACAATGAACAATGGTTAAAGTTAAAAAAGCAAGTTTTGAAATAGTTAAGGGGTCAAAGAGAAATCTGCAAAAAATTTTTTGAATTATTTGAAACTAAGTGACCTGCCAAACACTTTATAGTAAGATTTCTGTGACATATAACTAAAGCAGTATCTAAATGACATTGATAGTTCTGAATGGATCTATTATGGAAAAAACTGGAAAGTTAAATAATACACTCAATATTAAAGTCAGAAGACAAGGAGGAGAAGTAAAAGGAGGAGGATAAGGAGGAGGAGCCGGGAGAAGCTAAGTCAAATAAAGTAGGAGAGAGGAAATTAAACATAATTCAAAAATTGTGAAATAGCTACACCAAAGATGTAGAAGTAATTAAGAAAGACATAAACTAGTTATTTGAAAAGACTAAAAATATTGGATTGTGGTAAAGTGAAATAGAAAATTTTTAGCAGCCTGAGAGTTGGCCTTTGGTTTGAGCACTGACAAGAAGCAGCTATGCTTAGTGACTTTAACCACACAGGCTTTCAGGGGCTAAGAGAAAACAGGAAACCAGGTGCCTGGAACTGAGGGTTTGAGGGCAGAAAAAAAAATCCCCCTTTAGGCTTAGTACAATAAAAATTCCTAGGCTGATAACAAACTTATAACTATCCAAAAGAATTGCACCAACCTCCTTGCCTTAAAGTACCTAAAACATGAATGTGTATAAAAGTAAAAGCCCTGCTGTCCTCAGGTTCAGAGTTTGGGATTTATCCCTCTTGGCTGTGGTCACTAATAAAGTGTTGGTTCCAGATCTGGGTTCATGACCCTCATTTTCCTGCTGCAAGATAGTACTAAGAACAACATAAATGGCTCTAGCTACACAATACAAAGTATAACTTCTATTGTGTACGGGTCAGAAAAGAGAACAGGTCCCATACAGTCAATTTAAAAACAGAAAGAATTGGGGAAAAGATCCAGAGGGAAAATAGGATACAGTCTAGCAGAAATAGAGAACATGAGTTAAACTAACTCTTCTAGAAATTAATATATTTCCACAAATTTCCACCTCCCAACCATTAAAGATAATAGCTAAAAAGCTTTAATTTTAAGAAACAGGACAAATTTTTTTGAAAATATTTTTAGTGATTAGAAAAAATATTTGCTTTATGAACTTGTTTATAGGACAGATGTCAAAACTGAACAATGAACAGAAACAAAATTTTAAATCAAAAAAATTTTTTAGAGAAGGAGGGAGAGGAAAGAGAGAATCAACTTTATTTATTTTTTCATCTGGCCTTAGTTTCTCCAACATTTAGTTGTGTATGTAGTGCTGGGGTTTGAATCCGGGTCCTTGCGCATGCCATGCAAGCACTCTAACCACTGAACCACTGCTCTAGCCCCTTAAATCAATTTTAGTTATAAATATACTTAAAATAAACACTAGCAAACAAATCTAGCAATCTATTGTGCATAAATAAGTGTATATGTACTTGTGTGCATGTGTCTTGTGATTATATCCCAGGACTGTAAGTTTGGTTGACTATCAGAAAAATTGTCAATATAATTCACCACTTCAAAAGGAACTTGGAGAAAAATTATATGATTTACTCAATAGATGGAGTAGATCTCAATAAAACTCTATAATTATTCCTCAAGAAGTTTCCTGCCTGCCTTCCTCAACAAAACTCCCATGGCGCAAGCAGTAAAGTCAAGAATAAATGAATGGGATGCAATTAAATTAAAAAGTTTTTGCACAGCTAAAGATTTAGTCAAAAACATCATAAGAGAACATACAGAATGGGAGAAAACCTTTGCCTGCTACACCTCGGACAGAGGGCTAATATCCAGAATTTACAGGGAACTAAAGAAACTAAAGTCCAAACTCACAAATAATCCAATCAATAAATGGGCTAAAGATCTCAAAAGGAACTTCTCTCCAGTGGAAGTCCAGAAAGCCCACAAATATATGAGAAAATGCTCTACATCATTAGCTATAAGGGAAATGCAAATCAAAACTTCAATGAGATACCACCTCACTAATGTTAGAGTGGCAAAAATGAAGAATACAAGGACAGATGCTGGAGGGGCTGTGGGAAAAGAGAAACACTGTTACACTGCTGGTGGGACAGCAAACTGGTTCAGCCACTATGGAAAGCAGTGTGGAAAATCCTCAAAAACTTAAGGATGGAAACACCTTATTATCCAGCTATCCCACTCCTGGGTATTTTCCCAAAAGACTTAGAATCAGCATATTATAGTGATGTGGCTTCCTCAATGTTTATAGCAGCTCAATTTACCATAGCTAGATTATGGAACTAACCTAGATGCCCCTCACTTGATGAGTGGATACCAAAGCTTTGGTACTTATATACAATGGAATACTACTCGGCCATTAGAGAAGATGATATTATGGCTTTTGATATCAAATGGATGGAGATGGAAGGAAGTATCCCAATCTCAGAGACTCAAGGGCCAAATGGTATCTCTGATCTGTGGAAGCTAGAATATATGGGGAAGCAATATGTTAGACTGCTAAGCTAATAATAACTTCAAATTGTGTGATTCTTTACGAAACAGGGAGACAACTCCCTAGGACACTTGAAGGCGTAGAGAGGGGGTGGGGGAGAGGGGGTAGGAAGAAATCCTAGGAGACTGGAGGGTGGGAATATGGGGGATTCATCTCAGAAGGAGATCTCTGTCCTACATGAGATATCCATTTAACTCAGGGGTTCTTCTGGGGGAAACAACAACAGGGGGAACCTAAGCTGGACATCCATGATATGGCATTAGCCCTGGATAACTAAGTATATATACATTGGTTCTTAAATGTTTGATAATGTTTCCCCCTCAATTGTATCTCTTTATCCATCTAATAAATAAAAAAAATTAAAAAGAAGTTCCCTGCCTATCATATGACCCACTTATGAATTTGTTGCATCTCTCCCTCAAATTCTTCCTCCAGTACAAGCTCTGCAGTAAAGGACATTTTCTCCATTGTAGAATGTTCAATTCTAATATCTGACCTCTAGAGAGTAGTGGAGGACACACACTCAGGATGGCTGGCTGCTCTTTCTGATCCTGGGGCAGAGTTTCACTTTTCTTCGGTCCTACAGCATGACTGGTAAGTTGTGTAGATATTTGAGGAGAACCCTGGTGTTTTCTACTAAAAACTCAATTCAACATTAGTATAACCCATAACAACCAATGCAGAATTAAGCCAGGTTGTCCATCTGGTGTTAAATATTTTGGCATTAACTTAATTAATGTAATTATTGATGTAAAAGTTTGTATTATAGATCCCACAGTGTTTTTCTGTTCTTTCTCTCTCCATATTACAAATTTGAGATTCATAGTACTGCCTTTAATTTTCCCTAATATTAACTAGTGAAATCCCCATAAATTAGAAACAGAACTTTCTAATAGGTGGTGAAAAAAATATCATCAGGGCAGTTGAGGTATAACCCAGTTGTAGAGTGTTTGCTAAGCATGCATAGGTCCTGGGTTTGATTGCCAGCATCACAAAAAAAAACAAAACAAAACAAAACAGAAAATGGGTCATCAAAAATACAAAAGTATATTCTGCAGCATACAGTAGTCTTGCAAAAGCCACTTTGACTTTAAAACAAGAACTTTGTATAGTATGTAAGGGTAATTTTCAATCACTAAATAAAGTGTACAGCCACGAGAACCAGCTGAATGGTTTAGCCTCTGTCCCTGCAGCCTGAGTGTGGTAAAGCAGAGCTCTGCTTTGACTATCTGTGTCTCTGTCTCTGTGTAAGTTTAGGAAAATAACTCAACCTTTCTTCTCCTGAAGCTGTAGAAAAATAATTCCCTTCACCATGGAGGGGTGCTAAAGTAGTAATGTGGGTTAATATTGTCCAGCAGTTAGAGCATGCCAGGCTCTGTATAAATACTATGTATGTAAAAAGTAAAATTAGTCACCTACTTGATAGTGGTAACTGTATTGAAATTAGTAACTCTGTTTCCAGGAAATGGGAGAATAATGATCCTGATGATGGTCTTCCCTGCCTTCTCCCTGAACTTCATGGACAGAGTTTCTATGAAGTGAACAACATACATCCTCTTATGTGAAGACTGAATGGTGCAGAGTTCAGCAGAGTTTCTCCTTGAGTTGATGTTTCAATCTACCACGATTGGTGTCTAGTTTTTTTTTCAAAGTTTTTGTGAAAAAAGGATCTTTGAAGAAGAGAACTCCATTATCCCTAAATCAATATGAATTTTCAGGGGTGCTGCTTTTATTTGACTGGTCATTATCCTGCAGTGTTTGCTTCATTTAGGCCATTAAATTTCACTTACTGGTATTTCCTTCAATGCTCATTTTTTCATACTTCTGTTATTCCTCTACAGGTGCATCTCCATATACATAAAAAGAAACATTTTAAAATAACTTGTATATCCTTCAGTGTATATTTAACTTTAAGTATGCCTTGAGTATGCCCTGAGTGAGTATGTCCTGAGGAATCATCTATGCTCTTTTACTCATCTCATTAACCCCTAGTGAAATATTTGATAACCAACAAACTCAGTATAGTAGAGAAGTGACAGCTGGACACTTAGGCATACAAGGCATGTTCTAGAAATGATTATTCAAGAGCTAAATCCTAACGCTGTGCTCTAAAAGCCTGAGGCTCTGTTCTGAGCCAGAATGCATATTTCAGGAGCCCCATGGGGTAAGCAGATGAAGGAGGACAAGGGCCAGCCCTCACATGGTGACAGTGTTGAAGCCACAGGCCTTCAGCTTTAGCAAGCAGTCCCTCCAATAATGCTTGGGTACCTGGAAACAGTGGATGGAGCCCCTGAAGATGAGGGATTTGTTACCCTCCAGGGTGAAATGTGCACACTCCTCACCTGTGCTTGTGGTGCCAAGTCCCTCATATCTGTCCTTCAGCACGAAAGAGCTCAGGTAAGACCAGTTAAATCTGCGGGAGAGTGGAAGGAAGAAAGAAGGGAGATAGAGAGGAGAGCCTGCTGCAACCCTCAAGAAAAAGAAAGTTCCTGTTTGCAAGATCTGTTGTGTATATACTATGCGCATTGCTTTCTCTAGGAGAAGAGGGAAAGCTCCCTATTCCTCACTCAGACAAACCTGAGTTGAGACTGATTCACTTTTCCAGATATAATTTTCTTTTCATGTTTAGAACCAAGAGTAAGTACTACAATAAACAGTAGGAAAAAGATGTCCAGGTTTCTTTTCCAGAATAGGCAGAACTGCAGGGGAAAAATGGATACCAGTCGTAAGTGGAAGGCAATTATCTACTCAAGCTGCCATGGCCAGGATGTTGATCTAGAATCCTCTAGATTCCTCTAGATTCCAGAGGTCTTCTCATAGTGGAGCCTAAGGAAAGGAGGTGGAAGCTCCACTCATAATTATAGTCAGGTTCTCCCCTTCAGGGCTGTCCTACATCCTCCTCATTCAGAGTGTGATACTAAAGACAGACAACAGGATAGGGCTACGCCCTGGGGGTAGGGCTGCAGGAAAGTTGGAGGAGGAAAGGAATTCCAGGACAGGTGGAGGCACTCCATCTACAGGATACAAGGGGGACACAGGGTCAGTTCAGGAACACCCAGTCTGTACTAGGTTCTATGTGCAGACACCCAGCAGTATGGGGAAAGGGAGGTATCTGCAGAAGAAAAAGCTGGGGTAGAGGAAGTTTGGAAGGGGAGTTGATCAGGAGAGTCTCCTGGATATTTGAGGACCAAAAGGGCATCCCAGTCCACATAATGCCCCCAGGGCCTAGTGCCATGAACACGTGTGCATAACTGGCTGACTAACAAGACAGGGATGGAGTAGGAGGCTCCAAGCTGAGCCTGCTAGGAGTGATGGGGGAGACTGAAGAATGAGAAAGGGCTATGACCTTGCCCTGGAACAGACCCAAAGCAGCTGTAGATAGGCAAGCCCAAGTCCTGAGATTCTACCACCCTCTTTGCAGCCTCAGTCACTGATCTGGATGTTAGTACTCAGTTATCAGTGCCAGAGCACGAGTAGAAATCTTCTTGAGAAGAGGGGGCCCAGGGTTTTGCCCACACAGTGGCACCTCTTGCCATTGTTTGAGTCCCGTGAACCTTTCAGACAGTGCCTAGGTAAGGCTGTGGGGCCTGCAGTCTCGGAGGCTGGAACTCAGGTCCTGATGTAGATGCTTTTCAGTCCTTGATATAACATAGAAAGATACTTGGATCATTGCCCACACCTTGGCTTTCCTGATCTGTGTATCAAAAGCCAGCTGGCACAAACACAGAGATAAGTGGGAGGAAAGAAAAAGAAATTAGCTTTCATGTACCTAAGAGCAGAATGTCTTGATAGGGCTGGTCAGTAACCTTATGGGGTGCCTAATAGGTTCCAGACAGAATTCCTCAGTTTATTAATGAATTTGGTGTGTACACAGTTTAAATAGGATGAGTAAATGCTAAAATAAAGATTGCAGAGGGTACAATGAGCATCATGGGATACCCTGGAGGAGGACAGTTTTCCTAAACTCTTTGTAAATGAGTCAGAATTTCAGAGTGAGCTCTTCCCATCTGTGGGAGTAGCCTGAAAGAATTTACACCATGTAGTATGTGAAAAATCTTTTAACTGTGGTTTGAAATTTAGTTACTAAGTAGCAGGAGTCTGGACAGGAGATAAATTAGAGAGTAATGTGGGCACAGTGCTAAGTAGCTCTGTCTCTTTCCAGAGAATGATGGTAAAGCCAATTGCTAAAAGAAAAACTAAAACCAAAACAACAGCAACAACAACAAAAAAACAGAATCTAGCAAAACACACTTAACGAAGTTTACTTGAGTAACAGTGGTTCTGGAATCTGGCCACATTCTAGGCTTATTGTTCAGAATGTTCCCAAGTACTCCTCCTCCAAGTTATATTTATAGGCACAGGAAATTACATACAGAAACATCCTGATTGGCTTCAAGAGGCCTTTGTTTTGGTCATGTTGTAGCAGTTTTCAGCCTGTTATTGGCTGTTAGTTTAGGCAGTATGATTACCTTGGACTTGGTTGCTTGATTACAAGAAGGGTCTACCCACAGATTAGGTCACAATTTGTTTATACCTCAAGCTAGGATACAGTTCACTGTGTATGGAGGCTACTTCACACCAAACTTATTATTGAAGAGAGAAGCTGGTTTAGGTCAAATTTATTTCCTTTCACCAAATCCTTATTTTGATCATCCTCTCAAACTTAAGATATTGGCAAGAACCCTGGGTGCTATGTTTTGGATCTTAAATGTCCATCAAATGCCTAAGTATTATTGACACCTCCTGTTTCCATCTTTCTTGTTTAGTAATATTTTGGCTATTCTGGGTTTCTTGTTATTCCAAATGAATTTGAGAAATATTTATTCTATACCCATGAAGAATGTCATTGGCAACTCGATGTGGATTTCATTGAATCTGTACAGGGCTTTTGGCAGAATGGCCATTTTAATTAAATTGATTCTGCCTAACCAATAACATGGATTGTTTTTCCATCTTCTCAGGTCTTCTTCAATTTCTTTTTTTAACGTTTGATAGTTTTCATTTTAGAGGTCTGTTATATCTTTTGTTGGATTAATCCCCAAGCATTTTATTGTTCTTGAGGTTATTGTGAATGGAACAGATTTCTTGATTTCTTCTTCAGGAGAATGGCTCCTGGAATAAAGGAAAGCTATTAATTTATGAGTGTTGATCTTGTAACCAGCTATTTTACTAAATTTATTTAAAAGCTCTAGAACTCTTCTCATAGAGTTTTTTCAGTCTGCAAGGCATAGGATCATGTCATTGGCAAATAGAGAGAGCTTGACTTCCTCTTTTCCTATTTGAATTCCTTTATTTCCTTCTCTTCTCTGATAGCTCTGGCTAGGGTATTGAGGACTATATTGAATAAGACTGGTGAGAATTGTCAGCCTTGTATTGTACCCCAATTTAGTGGGAATGGTTTGTCTTTCTCCATAAGTATAATGTTGGCTATGGGTTTGTCATAAATGACTCTTACAAAATTAAACTATATTCCTTTGATCCCTTAGACCCAAGAAGCAAGAAGATCCTGGAAGGAGACATTTCAATCTCTGAATAATAACAAACTGCAGTTGAGAAAACTATACCAGCAAAACTCAGCTTCAAATTTGAAGGGGAACTAAGAGCATTTCATGACAAGATCAAACTTGCAGCATTCATAAACAGAGAGCTATCATTGCAAAGAAGTCTTGAAGATAAACTCTAGGTAGAAGAACAAGCAAACAATCCTCAAAATGTACAGAGGAAATTCAATAAAATTGCATGCTATCAAAAGACAACCAAGACAGCGCAGAACTTATTAATAAAACACTATCACTATGAACACTATGAACAACAACAACCACAAAACTATCCTAAAACTGAAGTGAATGGTCTCAACACACCAACCAAAAGACATAGATTAGCAGAATGGATCAAAAAACACAATCCAACAATGTGGTGCTTACAGGAGACCCATCTTACATCCGAAGACATCCACAGATTGAGGGTAAAAGGAGGAAAAAAAGTCAACTAGGCTTATGGCCCAAGAAAGTAAGCTGATGTTCCAATACTTATATCATAAAGTAGATTTCAACCAAAATTTAATCAGAAGAGATATTTATTATGATATAACCATAATAAATATCTATGCTGGAAACACCAATGCTCACAAGTATGTGGAAAGATCCTCCATGACATAAAACCACATATTGACCTTAACACAATACTGGGAGACTTTAATACTCCTCTATCACCAACAAACAGATCATCAAAGCAAAAAAAAAAAAAAAGAAAGATCTCTAACCTAAACAACTCCATAAATTAAATGGGCTTAACAGACATCTATAGAATATTCCCCACCTAGTTGGCTGAATATATCTTTTTCTCAGCAGATCATATTCCAGTTCAGAAAGGAAACCTCAGCAAATATAAAAAAGTAGATATTATTCCATGTTTCCTATCAGACCATAATGCCCTAATTCTAGCAATTAACAGCAAAAATTATAACAGAAGATACACGTATACAAGGATATTGAACAGTACCCTACTAAATGAAGAATGGATCCAAGAAGACATGCAAACAGAAAACAAGAATTTCTTGGAAGAGAATGAGAATCAAGATACAACATATTGAAACTTATGGAACACCACGAAAGGATTGTTAAGGGGTAAATTTATAACACTAAGTACCATTATTAAAAATCAGGAGCAATCCGGAATAAATAAGCTTATGCTACACCTCAAATCTCTACAAAAGGAATAACAATCTAATTGCAAAGTTAACAGAATGAAGAAAATAATATCAGAACTGAAATCAAGAATAAAAAACAAAACAAAGAATCAACAAAACAAAGAGCTGGTTTAAAAAAAAAACTAAATGTAATTGACTGACCCATAGCCAATTTAACTAAAAGAAGGTAGGAGATGAAGCATATCAACAAAATCACCAACAAAAAGGGAGCAATCACCACTGACTCCATGGAAATCCAATGGATTATCAGAAAATATTTTGAAAAATTAAACTCTTCTATATCAGATAATCTGGAAGACATGGTCAAATTTTTAGACACATACAACATTCCCAAAGTGTTGCAGGATGATATTGAAATCCTGAATAGCACAATAATGGGCATTGAAATCTATATAGCAATTAAAGTCTTCCAAAGAAGAAAAGCATGATGGATTCTCCACTGAATTTTATCACACTAGTAAGAAGTTAACACCTAGCCCTATTAAGGTGCTCCAGGAAATTGAAAAAAAGGGGACTCTCCCAAACATCTTTTATGAGGTAACCATAACCCTGATATGAAAACCCAATAAAAACACATCAGAAAAAAGAAAACTACAGACTGATATCCATGATGAACATAGAACCAAGATCCTGATACAGTTCTAGCAAATGATATTCAAAAACACATCAAGAATTTTGCCACTTTTCCACAGACAAAAGTTAAAAGCCCTTTTAGCTTTTGTTTGACTCATTTTTCAGAAGTAACGTTGTATTGCATGATTTTTCAAGAGCCCTATCTTACCTGATATAAGGCTCTGCCTCTCACCTTTTTCCTTGTTAGAACAACTCCAGAATGGCCAAGCTTTAGCTCATTTAAAGTTATGTTCAAAGCATATATTTTTTTCTTGTAAAGATTACTGTGATCTCAAAATAAACAGGGGATATAATACATAGCTAAGTAAAGGTTTAAAATTGTAAAAAGCATGTTTCCTGGATCATAACTATTATAAAAACAAATGTTTTTGCTATTGTTAATTTTATTTTGTACTTTCCTTGTAAACTTTATACAGTTGCCTGTTAATGTTTTGCAGAAGTACCCCTTCTAATAGAACAAGCTGAGTTAATTTGAGATAAGTTGTAGCATAAATAGTATATAAGGCTAACTTCCAGTATGAATACTGACCCTAAGTAAATGGGAGGGAGCTATAAAATAATAGACATGGAAGCTAAAACCCATTACTCTCACTTCAGGTCTGGTGAAATTGGCCTGCTGGATGTTTAAAACCAAAACTTAGAGACAAAAGCCTAGGACAAACAAGGACCAAGGAAAAAGAAACCAATATTTGACCCCTGTCCTGTAGATTTAGCCAGGATCCACAGAATGACAGAAACCCTCTCTAAGGAATCTAGAGGACTCTAGAGAACAGGAAGCCAACTGTAAACATTTGGCAAAGAGGAAGGTCATTGGAGAGGAAAATGTCCTCGATACTTCCAAAGGTAGCCACAGCAAGACCCTACCAATTCTAGCAGATACTGCAACTGGTAGAGTAGTACAAAAAGGATCAAGAGGCTTCTTACATGTTCCCAAGAGTGATTCCCTGAGAAATCTCAGCTGACTCTTAATAGTAGATACAAACAGTTCAATTTTGACCAACTTCGTCTTAAGTACCTGGCAGAACAGTATAACCAAAGCACAGTCCCTCATGGACATTTAAGGGAGACAATGGTTCTTTCAGTATAACTCGAGACGTACATTTGTGTCAGTTCTACAAAATGTAAGCAAAGCTGCAGGCTATAAAGGAAGGGTTCTTATATGGGAGTTCCTAATAATTAATATTATGAAGGACTCTAGAGTCACAGTTTGTCATGAGTTTCAGTGACCCATGTCTTCAATTATAACAGTGGTTCACTACATGCTTGAATCTTAGCCCTTGCTGCTCTGCCATTTCAGCTTATTTTAAAATGAACATGTTTTTCTTTCCTTCCTCTCCCCCTCTCTAACCTGGGAATGGAAAAAAAGATTATCTTTTTTTTTTTATTCCCCATCCTAGACTGTTATATCTGTATTTGAGCACATACCTACCACAGGAACTAAGTAATTCAGCCTTGAGAGATAGTGCCAGAAAATCTAAGAAATGGCAATAACCCCAATTAACTAGTGAATCAATCAGAATCCTCCTACAGGGAACCACTGGAATAGAGTTTTTGAATAGTGTCTATTAAAAACCCTTTGCTCTCCCTAAGGGTAAAATCACAGATCCTGGGAGAGGAGTCCCTGGGTGCTTCTTTGCTGACAAAGCAATAAACCTTCCTTTTCTTTTTTCTCAAAACCATGTCCTCATTATTGAATTGTCATCAGGGATAAGGACCACGCTGTCAGTAACATTTTCTTTTCTTTTTTTTTAAGAGAGAGGGACAGTGAAAGAGAGAAACAACTTTATTTAGTTTTTCACATGGCCTTAGTTGCTCCAACACTTAGCTGTGTATGTGGTGCTGGGGTTTGAACCCGGGTCCTCGTGCTTGCCAGGCAAGCACTGAAACTGCTGAGCCACGGCTCCAGTCCAATAACATTTTCTTAATCACAGTCATTTATATCATGTCCAAAGACATTTTATGGTTAACAATGTTGATGATTACCTGTAAATACTAATGGTTTTTCACTTGGGTGGTAAACAATTCAAAGTAAATTCCTGAGCTGGGGATGCAGCCTAGTTATAGTGTGCATGCCTGTAGTAGTGTTCACCTCATGCTTTAAATATAGCCCTTCTGGTGTGCCACTGAAGCATATTTTAAGATGGACATGTTTTTCTTTTCCTCTTCTGTGGCAGGTGGCACCCGGGGCCCACGCCACACAGGCAGCTTTAAGATGGTAGCTGGAGGCTGGCGGCTGGCCAAACCAAATCAGCTGACCTCTTGCTGTTCCTGGTTCTTGTGCTTGCAACATCTGACCACCTAGGGACAACCAATAGGAGCCGGCAGAGTTTTCTTCCTCGTAGCAACAACCTGCTGATTGGACTACTTTCGCTATATAAGCAGTGTAACTTCCTGATTAAAGAGAGATCTCCGCAAGCAACAAGAGTATACGTATTGTTATTGCCGCTTCGCTGGTCGAACGCGACACTCTTCTCCCTCTCCCTCAAGATAAAAAGAATTACCTTTCTTCCCATCTTTGGCCTAGTTATCTGTATTTGAGCATATATCTACCACTGGAACCAAGGAATTAAGACTTCAGGGATGACGCCAGAAAAGCTATGAAATGACTGTCTCATAAATTAAAAAGTGAATCACAACATCTCACCGGGAAGACCTGGAGTGGATTACTTCTTTAAAAACCCTCCTTTCTCCCTGACAGAATCAGAGCCTCTAAGACAGGAGTCCCCTGTGTTTCTTCTTTGCTAGCAAAGCCATATAATTTCTTTTTCCTTTTTCTCAAAACCATGTCTTTAATATTGAATTGGCTTTGGGGTACAAGCACTGAGCCCGTGGTAACAAAATTGGAAACAAATGAGAGGATCTGAGACCACCCTGTGCTCCAGCTTTCTTGGACACTCCAAGAAACCCTACTTCCATGCAGAAGATATAAGGCAAACTTGTTGAAAGCCAGCTGCTGGAGAGTTGGGAGATAGATGGGTTTGCCTTGGGTTGAACCAGAGGCTATTCCTGTGAGTAAAATGAGAGAATATGAGGCTTTCCCAGTAGCTGTCAAGGCTCCTTTTGCTTCAAGGACTCTCATTTTTTTTCTCCCTGAACTATATGTATTGCTCCATCTTGATCTACTCTGATAAAAAGAAAACTGAACTCAGTAAAGTCATGATATCATGGCCATCTGGTAAATTCCCCCAGTGTTCACACTGAAACACTTGATTCTACACAACTGGTGCCCCTTTGTGGGAGTATCTGGCTCCTCTTTATGGGGACCTCTGTGGCACTGCTGGTGTAGATATTATGGTTTTGTGAGAGTTGGGAACTTGGGGGGACTTCCCTCAACCTGGTCTGTTTGTTTGAAAGGTTTCTATCTGTCAACCTTGGTTTGGTGAATCCTCCATGGTTGTCTTTCTCTGTGTATTTGCATCTCTCTTACTGTTAGTTTTAAGACTTGGCCATTACTGTGTTGATCCTAAAGGTAGTGTATTGAGAAGAAAGATCTTGGCTGAATGAGCCACCTATAGGTATAAGCTGATCTAAGAAAAATAAGATGTTTTACTGTGATAATCTGGCCTTTGAATGGTTTTCTAAATTATATAATCATGCAGTTGGAGTTGGTCTATCAAAAGTAAAATATGTGGAAGAAATACTATATGTAGAGACATCTATACTGTTGCATGATAAGGAGTCTGAACAGTCAGAAGCTAAGTTGAGTTTACAAAAAGTTACTGCTTCTGGTGTGCAAAGATAGCAGGATACCAGAATAAAGGGTTAAAAAAATATTTAAAATCTTTTCAACCGAGTCCTGGCAGTCCCACCACTGCTTCTCAACCTGGGCTCAAGCAGCAACAGATCAGCTACAGATCAGCTATTGTGGATCAGAGATACCAGTCCTGGGCTGAAGAAGAAAAAACAATCAAACAAATAAGTAACAACAGCAGCGACAAAAACAACAATAACACAAACCAACCAACCAACCAAACAAACAAACCAAGAAAGCTGCCTGGGCTGCAGAGAAATAGGCAAAGAGGGCCTGGCCTCTATCTTGCCTTCTAGCTCCTTTTTCTCGTGGGAATAAATCTGGAGTTTGAGAGCAGGGCTCAGTTTGACACTTTTGTTTGTAGGTGGGGTTTAAGTGGGCTGCAAGCCTCTCTGATTTCTTACTGGCTTCCTGCCTCATAGGTTCAAAGAATGAAATCTGTGGATTTTGACAGAGGGAAAATATTAAAGGTATAAGATTTGTTTGATTGAAAGGAGAAAAGATGGCGCTCCCTTGATATGAGAGAGAACCTAGCAGAGGGTTTTTCTACGTGGGTGTTCTAGTTTGGGGACTTATGACTTCTGAATAAACGCATTGATCAGAGATCATGCTTAACAGATTTTTCAAAGTGTTGGGGCTAATGGTTGGACTCTGTGTTGTACAGGTACTGGGAGTGTACCAAGGCTATTGGGTTGGCCCATGATTTTCTTCTTGACAATGCTCTTTTAGTCTAAATTTTTCTGTAACTTCCATTTGGGTCTGCCCCCACTTCCATTTTCCTGCACTCTGGAACAAAGGAATTGACTGGAATGTTTTACTTTATGGAATGCTTTTACATTAAAAAAAAAAAACTTATTTGAGGCCATTACCCTAGTTGCCTTATGATTAACTATCCTATCTTATTCAGGGCGTGAAAACTGCCAATCACAAAGGACATGGCAATGGGGTCCAGCGCTGTTAGTTTGTATTCTGGGAACAAAAACAGTCTCCTCTTTTAAGATCAGATAGTAGTCCCATTTGGCCATGGGACACTTTTGGGTGGAGCCCTGTCTATTGCCCACAGACCTAAATAACAAGGCCTTCTGGAGTCCCCAAGCACCTGTCTTGATTTGGCTTATTTCTTTAGAGAGAAGTCCCTAACTGTCTTTGTGTGGTGAGAGTGATTTTTATTGGACAGAGTGCCCTGGACATAAAAACATACTCTTCCATACACAGAGGGGGCAAACTGACATAAACTCCTGATAACTATTTGATAGTGTCTTTATGGTATATAACGCCTGGGAAAAACAAAGATAAAAGTTATCTTCTATCTGTTGGTAACCTCTACAAAAGGATCTCCAAGAAAGCCTAAAGGAAAGAATGGAAAGGGCCTCCTCCATTGAATATCAATATGCCTAGTGTAAGAAAAAAGACCCCCCAAAAAACAAACAAACAAACAAGCAAAAAAGCCCCAAGGGGCTGGAGTGGTGGCTCAATGCTTAAAGTGCTTGTGTGGCATGTGCAAGGACTCAGGTTCAAACCCCAGCACCACATACAAAACTAAATGTAGGGTTGCTGGCTTTTTCAGGAGCTGCTCACTTGCAGCCAGAGACGCTGCTTTTTTCCCCCAGGTTTGGAGCTGTTCTGGATGCTTTAGGCTGCCAGATGTCTGATCTCCTGATAACTGAGGCGTTTCTGTACATGGATTATCTGTGTTTTAGAGCACTTTGCTGCAAAGGTCCACCACTGCACAGCCAGAATATGACCTGGTTTTCATAGGCCTCACTGGTTCTGGCAAGACCAGTCTGTTGTCAAAACTCTGCAGTGAAAGTCCTGAGAACATTGTGTTGACCACAGGTTTTAGTATAAAGGCAATGCCATTCCAAAATGCTATGTTGAATGTGAAAGAACCTGGAGGAGCTGATAATATCCGGAAATACTGGAGCCATTACTTCCAAGGATCTCAAGAGGTAATATTTGTGTTAGACAGTGACTCTTCAGAAGATGATTTAGAAACTGCTAGAAATGAACTGTACTTAGCTCTTCAGCACCCACAGTTGTGCACTTTACCCTTTTTAGTATTGGCCGATCATCAAGAAAAACCAGTGGCTCGCTCAGCATAAAAGTACAAAAAATATTTTGAACTTGCACCACTTGCTCGTGGAAAACGCTGGATTCTGCTGCCCTGCTCGCTGGATGACGTGGATGCACTGAAAGACAGCTTCTCCCAGCTGATCAATTTGTTTGAAGAAAAGGACCACGAAGCAATGAGAATGTGAAATCTGGCAAAGAAAGAAGGTTCTCAGAAGGCCTTGAACCTCCCATCTTAGTGTCTCATTTTAATTTTATTTTGGTATCAAGACTATCGTGGGGCTGGAGCGGTGGCTCAGCGGGTTCAGCGCTTGCCTGGCAAGTACAAGGACCGGGGTTCAAACCCCAACACCATGTACACAACTAAGTGTTGGAGCAACTAAAGCCATGTAAAAAACTAAATAAAGTTGTTTTCTCTTTCTCTCTCTCACTGTCCCTCTCTCTTTAACAAAAAAAAAAAAAAGACTATCGTGAGTTCAGTATCTATTTTCCTTTAGTTATTTCAGACTCTTCATCTCTCAAAGTGAATATTAGGTAACCCAGGTGAATTATCATCAGCATTAACTTCAAGTACACACTGCTGAGAGAGAATTTATTTTCTATTTAATACTAATTATCTTCACTGCCTGTCTCCTCCTTCTATTGTTCTAAGCATCTCTTCTACACTTTGTGCTAAAATGGATGAAATTCATGGCTCACGGAAATCAAATTCCTTAAGAAGAACTCAGAAAGACTCAACATTACCTTGACTAATTTGCCCTGGGTTTAGGAATAGACTACTGTGTGGCCAGGACTCCACAATAATATGTATGGCATTTTCAAGATCTTGGTGATTTTGGTTTTCTTAAATTTTATTTGGTCATATTTTTTGGTTTTGGGTTTTTCTTTTCTTTCTTTTGTTTTGGTATACTGCTTATAGACTATGCATGAAAAATGAACTCCAAAAAAACTTCAGTTAATCATTCTATGAAGGAATATCTGCCACAGTAAAATTAGGTTTGAAGAACTTAAAGACCAGATGCATGATGTTTCTTTTATTACATCTGAGGTTTCACTTCTTTCCCTATTTTAAGAGCACAGACATTGTTTTAGTTTTTTGGGAGTTGCTAGAGGAAATTTAGGCACAATGTGTGCCTCATGGATTGCATTTAGTCAAGTCCTCACATTTTTTTTTTTTCAGGGCTGAGGATCGAACTCAGGACCTTGCGCATGCTAGGCAAGCGCTCTGCCACTGAGCTAAATCCCCACCCCCCTCACATTTTTTTTTAATGGAATCATCAGCCTCCAGAAAGCCAAGCTGCAATGGAATATAGGTATCTTTTTCTAATAACCAGATGTGTTTGACTGAAATAGAATAATTTTTAAAATAATAAAAATTTTAAAACAGCCAAACAAGTGTAGTTCATACTGGTTAGTGTTTAAGTTGGCAAGAAATTGACAAAGATATTAAAGACAGAATCATCTGTGTATTTATTCATTGAGTGCTAATGTAGCTTAATGGAGTCTGTTAAAGCCTCCATCTAGAAGTTAAAAGGTCTATCAGTATTTCTATTATAAACCTCTATTTTCAGGGGTTTCAGTGCCCTTAAAATGTGCTGGGGCTCCAGCAAATAAAGAATTTGAGGGCCTAGATTCCATCTTTGAAACTAATTCTTTTCTGCTTAATTTAAATGATAAAATTGCCTAGAGATAACTGTACAGTTTTAGTAAGGTTTAGCACCTTTGACCTTTTCTAAATCAGGAATAATCTGTGGATATTGAGATCCATAGATGAACTCTTCTTTGGCACATTTTGTAGACTTTTGACCACTGATTGAAATACCAAGTGGACAAATGATAGAAAACTGCTTCCTACACCTGAGCAATAAAAACATGTTTGTAATTTTTAGGCGGCATAGATTGATACCCAAATGCCACAGACCCACACTGTTACAGGGTGACATAAAATCTCATAATTTTCCAGATGATATAGTTCAGATCCTTCACATCATTCAAACATAGTTTTTGCACTTTAATCTTATAAATGGATTTTACTGAAATCATCACCTTTATCACTTCTTTAAGTTTTCTTTTTTTTTTTTTTTTGAGTGGATCAGAAAAGATCCATAATGATTCAGATACAATTATGTCTACAGTATCCTGGAATATTTGTAGCACTGTGTAATAATCTGTAAGCAGCACGAAACTTTTATTCCCAAGACCAATTATACAATTCCTGTTTTTATTTTGTCCTATTGTGCTCATCTTCTATGAAAAAAAAAAGATGATTATTAGGCTTTGCTTTCCCTGCAAGTTCATTAAATGTAGAATGCCATCTCTTTAAGATCCTGTGGCTGAGTGCTCCTAAGTCATCTATTAAATGACTTCCCGTCGTCTGTGTGTGTTCATGTGCATGTCAGGGATGGGCCTCTCCTCAGTCCCAAGACTGTCTACAGCATCTCAGTACCCACAACAGCTCTTTTTGACAAGTTTCTGTCTGACACCTAATGCTTTACAACTGTCAATAAGGATTGCTCTTTGTCTAGCAGGTTGGAGCTGGCCTGCTTGCTGCTTCCATGTGTGGCATCCTGTCCTTGTAACCCTAGAATTTGCCATGTTTGGGAAATCCACCTGGGGGTGGGGTGGGCCTGGGCTGGTGGGGGTGCATGGGTTGGGGGGTGTATGTCCTATTCCTACTTTTGTGTAATGTGCCAACGGTGTCTTAGTTTGCATATTCAAATATTATATAGGAAAAACAGTCTGTTAGGTATTTCTTCAATTAGCTTCTTGTTATATTTATGGAAGTACCAGTTTTTGTACCTTCATATGGAAAGCAGTTGCCTTTTTATAATGGCAATTAATTTATATAAAACTTTGTATCTATTGTAGTTTACAGTATTGGTTGCTAATTAACTGTCATATTGCCCTATCTTTCTATTAAAAAAAGAAAATAAAAAGAAAACTGTATCTATACTTAGAGGTTAACAGATTCATGTGGACATTTGCCAGGCAAGAAGAACTTGTATTGTCCATGGTCTATATATGATTTTTGCTATCTTCAGATGAAAATAAATGTTGATTAGAAAAAAAAACTAAATGTAGGAGAAACAAAAATCAGATGAATAAATAAATAAAATTGATTCTCTTCTCTCTCTCTCTACTTCCCTATCTTTGAAAAGAAAAGAAAAAGTCCCAAAATGAGTCCCTGGGTACAAATGACAGTGTAGAACTTGCTTAATTTGATGGCCTTATGATTATGGTAAGGGTCACAGGTGAAACTCAACAATATCCTGTACTCCAACCCCTTGAATGCAACCTGGGAAGAAAAACATCAAGGCACAGTTTTTTGTTTTTTTGTTTTTTTTTTTTTAATAATCTGGCAGATTATTCAATCCCTCTCCTGGGATAAAATAACAATTCTCACAAATAACATTCTCCCTGCAAAAGCAACCATTTCATTTGTAAGTGCCTGTTATGCTTTAAATATGTGGTGTCCCCCAAAATCTCTTTTGTGACAATTCAGGAAGACTGAGGTGAAATGATTGGGTTGTGAAACCCTTGAATCAATCAGTGAGTTAATCTCCCTAATGGGGTTAACTGGCAACTGTAGGCTGGTAGTGTGTGGCTGGAGGAGGTGGGTCATTGAGGGCATGCCTTTGGGGTACACATTCTGCATCTGGTGTGGAGTCTCACTCTCTGCTCTGCTTCCTCATGAGGCATGTTGGGCTCCCTGCTTACTGGAGTCATGCCTGTTGCCCTGCTGTACAGCCTCACCTCCAGTCCCGAGGAATGGAGCCCAACTCGTGTGGACTGAGATCTCTAATACTGTGAGCCCTATAAACCTTTCCTCCTAAAACTGTTCTTTCCAGTTTTTTCAGTCACAGCAACAAAAAAGTTGACTGAAACAGTGCCTCCCAGGAAAAGGAAACAAAGTCTACTAGGCTGGAGGTCTACTAAAAGTGAGCAAGGCTAGAGAAACCCTGAAAAAGTGTTATCAGTGTTATCCTAACTAAGATTTTGTTTAAAGAGTAAATAACTTACTCCAGGGAGTAAAAACCCTTAAGAAAGGCATTAATCCATTTTTTTCTGGACAAATTTTTAAAGTGCAAATTGAGTAAGATTTGATAGATACTCTATAATGTGCCTATTCAGCCTGTTAAAAAACCTCAAATTTATGAGCTCCAATTTACACAAAACTTAAGAGCTATAAAATACTAAAAGCATTATTGCTTTTAAATGATTTTTCTTTTGCAGACATAACTGCCTTAAAGTGTTAACTAGATTTGTCTGAAACTTGGGTTTTCACGGGTAACCTAAGTTAAAAATGGGTAAATTAGTTTTAACATAAATGGGATTTATCTTCATAAATGTGTTTGTTAAAAGATAACAATACACTAACATTATTAAATGTATTTTTATAAGTTGTTGGTAAATGGGAATACAGCTTAATATTGCTTTATTCCTGAGTCTTCACTAAAAGAAAGGTTACTAAGAGTTAAAATTCTAACAGGTATAATTCTATATGCAAAGAGTACAAAATTTTCAGCTGTTTTGAGTACTGTAGAAAGCAGCATATTTCATCTTATAAAAATTATGTTGAGTGAAATATCCTAAACTCAGAGACTCGGAGGCCGAATGTTTTCTCTCATTTGTGGAAGCTAGAATATAATTGGAAACAGAATGATAAATGGCTAAGGTAATAATAACTCAACATGAATGAATTTTTACATGAGCGGGGGAACCTTGCCTATGATGCTGGGGGATCAAGGGAGGGTGGCAGGGAGGGGGGACCGTGGAATGGCATCAGGCTTGACTGGCTCTCTCATTATACATTTGTTCTTGATTGTATGACAATGATTCCCTCCTAAATGTAAGACTATCTGAAACAAATAAAAAATGAATAAAAAAAGAATTTGCTTAAATTTAGGAATTTACAAAGATTTTTTTCATAATGTAAATTTAAGAGATCTAAGACAGTCGTAAGGATATATGTGCATATATATATATATATAGAGAGAGAGAGAGAGAGAGAGGTTATCTTGTAAGGTAAACAATTTGTACAATGTACAAATTACAGAAGGTTTATGCAAGATGAATTTCAAAATGTTTGTATGTAATTTGGTTATCTATAATTAACAGTTTTACTAAGGTCAAAATTTAATATACTGATATAGAACAAAGTCTAATTCTCCAGGTTAAACAACAAGGTTTCTTGAAACATTTTTATGGTTATCAAGACAATTTATTATGTCTGTTAAGTTTTATTACTTAGGGAAACTAAGTTTTGTAGAGTTTGTATCTGTTTTAAAGTCATTTAAATGATAACTCCACAACTGGTGAAGTATACAGTCATCATATTTCAAGTTATTACAATATAGTTGACATCTTAGATATGTGTAACTAGAGATATATGCACATCTCAGAACTAAATTTTCAAGCTTTGTCTTACTGTCATATAAAAACACATAAAATGAAAGCTTATGTAAGTCAAATTAATTCAGGCAAGGTAACCAATAAGTGCTGTCTTTTATATTTTGTCCACTTTATTTTATTTTTTTAAAGTGAGAGAAAAAGAGTTAATCTTTTTATTTTTTTAACCTGTTTTTTGTTTTTCTTCCACTTTGTTGTATATGTGGTGCTGGGAATGGAGCCCACATCCCCATGCATGCCAGGAAAGTGCTTTATCACTGAGCCACCTCTCCAACCCTATGCTGTCCAGTTTAAACCTGGCTTACATTGGTCATTGTATTTTCACATATTTATTTTGCTTCCATGCCACTTGGGGCTCAAATTTCATATATTAAAAGAGCCAATAATATCTCAAAGGACACTGATGCTCTTTTAATTTTTTTCCTCTCTGTCATTCACTTGAGATAATTGTTTTATTATCCAAATTGTGTATTTTATTTGATATGCTGTAATTTTGGTTTCTAGAAGGTCCATCTGAATCTTTAAAAATATCTTTAATTTTTCTCTGTGTTGTACTATTTTCTCAACCTTCTTGACCATGTATAGCATAATTATAATAGCTATTGTAACATCTTTTTCTGGTGGGCCTTTCAACTCTCAAAGATGTGGACATGTTTCCATTGAGTTTTCTCCTAGATTTGCACCTTACTTTCCTGTTTCTTGCTTTGCTGCTAATTTTTTATTGGATCAAGGACATGCTAATTTTAGGTTGTTGTTTGCTGGATATGCTGTCATTAACTATTTTTAGGCTTGGTTCTTAGATACTACTAAATTAATAGAAATCAGTATAGTTCTTTCAAGGATATCTGATAAACTTTTCTGACATGAACATGTATGGCATTATCCTTTTAAGGATTCTATTGGATTCCCAAAGCATTAGCAGATCATCTTTCCACCCTGACAGGCAAGATGTGAACTCTCCCAATTTTGTGCAAGCCCTGAGATTTTTCGGCCTGTTTTCAGTGGTTCTTTCTCTGATTTTGGTAGCTTCTTCACATGCATGCACAGTCCAGAAGTCAGCCAAAGATTGCAGGGCAACTCTCTACAGATCTCTGAAACTTACCTTTTTGTTTTGCGAAGTAACTGATTTTTTTCCCTATATAGCTACCTGGATTGGTTCCTCTGTGTCTGGATGTCTTTCTTTTCAATTAATTGAGAATTTTGGATACTATTTGGATTCAGTCTTCCCCTGAAAATTGCTTGAGGGCTGTAAGCTCATATAATCACAGGCTTGATCATCTTGGTTTTCCTTCTCTCAGTAATAATAGTCTTACATTATCTGCTCTTCAATGTAGGAAAATCATTGTTGTAAATATTTGAGGGCTTTTTTTTTTTTTGGTCTTATTTTCTAGCTGTTTAAAGTGAGATGATAAATCTGTTCAACTTATTCCATCAAGGTCGGAAGATATCCTCTATCCAGATTTTAAGGTTATGGAAACACCCTGATTTTCAACTTATTTAAAGGCTTATTTATGGAAGAATAAGTTGTACAAATTAGACACACAGTTTAAGAGACTTTGGCCACTTGGCTATATTGTTTTGCACTTATGGTGGCACAGAATATCATGGCAGGAGCATGTTGCAGAAGAAGCTGCTCACTTCATGGCATCCAGGAAGGAGAAAGAGAACGACAGGAAGGGGTCAGGGGTCCCCATATTTCTTCAAGGGCATGCCCTCAGTGACCTAACTTGTTTCCATTAGGTTGTCACTTCCTAAAGTTTCTGTCATCTCTCAACATGCTGACTAAACCTTTAACATATCAGCCTTTGTGAGACATTTAAGATCCACAACATACCACCCATGGCTTTTGCCAATCTCTCAAGGTTGAAAAGATGACCAAGATAAGGGAATTGTTGAATGGAAATAAATTATAAATAAGTCTCCCTCTTTAATAATATGTTTGGGACAAAGTAGCCTCAATACAGAGTTAACTGCAACATAGCTTGTGGTGTAAACGAATTATGACCTAACCTATGAGTATGACCTTCTTGTAGTCAAGCGACAAAGTCTAAGGCAATCATACCACCTGAACTTGTAGCCAATAAGAGACTGAAAGCAGCCATAATATGAGCAAGGCAAAGGCCACCTATAACCAATCAGGTTGTTTCTGGATGTCATTTCCTTTCCTCCACCTATGGTTATAGATACCTCAAGAAGTTCTGAACCATAAGTCTAGAATATGGACAAGTTCTACAACCACTTTCATACTTAAGTAAACTTTGTTAAGTATGTTTACAATTTTGGTTTTTCTTTTTTCATTTTCATTTTTCTTTGAATAAATGGTTTTTCCATGTTCTCTGGAAAGAGACAGAGCTCCTTAGCACTGCATCCACAGCACTAATTTGCTTCCTGCCTAGACTCCTGATACTTGGTAACTAAATTTCAAATCATGGTTCCTGGTTTGTGTATATACTATACCTAGTAAATTCTTTCACACTACTCCCACTGATGGTAAGAATTTATTTTGAAATTCATTCATCAAGACTTTGAAATGTCATCCAGGAGAATGTGTTGCTTGAGTCTACAGTTTCATTGCTCCCTGTGGCAACCTTTGACTTTAACATTTACTCATCCTCTTTAAACTGTGTAACAGTGTGCACTCTGCATCCAATATTCCACCAAAGTACTTTGTCTAGAACCTAGCTGTACTCCATAAAGTTGCTGATCAGTCATGCATGTCAAGACTTCCTACTCTCAGGAAGTTCTTCTTTCTTCTCATTCACCTTTGCATTCTGTGACAGCTGGCTGTTGATAATGCAGGTCAGGAAAGCTAATGTGGGGGTGATAATCCAAGCATCTGTCTGCCTCATATGAAAGGGCTTTCTGAAAGGCATCTGCCTTAAGACATGAGGTTCAGACCAAGAATGTAATCTGTTAAAGTTCTTGAGTCTAGAGATCACAGCCTTTGCTAGTCACTGCCTGATGAGCTCCCGGAACACAGGCAATAGCAAGTGGTAACCCTGTGTGGTCAGGACCCTGGGCCCCCACTTCTTGGGACGATTTCCACTGGTGTTTTGGCACTGATTGCCTACCTAAATTAGGCCCCTTAGCCCAGCCCCAGATCCATGTCTGAAGTTGCTTAGAAGGCAATAGAATCAAAGAACTTGTGCTTGCTTGCCTCAGGGTGATGTACTTCCTGTCCTATCTCAGATGATTCCATCACTGTGAATGGGTTCAGCTGGGTACCTCCTAGACCTTCCCCCATGTGCTGTTGGTTAGTTAGTCAAGCACAGGTGTTCATGGTGCTAGGTCCTGAGGATAATATGTGGGCTGGGACAACATTCTGTTCCTCAAATATATAGAAGACTCTTCTCCCAAACTCTCCTTTCAAGCCTTCCCTTCACCTGATCTTTCTTCCACAAATACATCCTTTTTCTCACACTGTTGGGGATCTGCAAACTGAGCCTTGTGCTAAAAAACCCAGATTGTAGACAGACAAGGTGTCCAGAACTGCACACTGTGTTTTTTTCTGGTCTCCAGGGATGGAGTACCCAGACTTCTCATAGAGCCTGTTCAGTTTTCCCATACCCCCTTCTCCCAGTGCCCAGTCCTATCCTATTCTTGTCTGTCCTCATCTTCATGTTCTGAATGGGGAGGACTGGGTTAGCCCTGGTGATGGAAAAAATATGGGTGAAGCCAGGTGGGGCTGCAGCTGTCCTTCCCTCAGGCTCCCCTAAGAGAAGGGCTGCCTGTTATGGACATCCTGAGGGGCTCTGAAAACTAGATGATACTAGATAAACTTGCTGGTCTTGTAGCTTGGAGCCAACACCTTCCCCTTGTTACTATTCTATTCTCCCTGCAGCTCCTGTATATCCTGGAAGAGAAACCTCAACATCTTTTTCCTACTGCTTATGTAGTACTTACTCTAGGTTCTAAACATAAAGAAAAAATTTCATCTGGACAAATGGATCAGTCTCAGCCCAGGTTTGTCTGAATGGGGAGTGGGGAGCCTTCCCTCTTTTCCTAGAGAAAGTAATGCTCATAGTGTGTACAGGGCATGTTTTGCAAATAGGAACTTTCTTTTGCTTGAGGGTTGCAGCAGGCTCTCCTATCTCCCTTCTTTGTTTCACTCCATAAAGTTTTAACTGGTCTCACTTGACCACTCTCATGTTGAAGGAGAGATCTGAGGGACTTGTCATCAAAGGTACACTTGAGGGGCATGAACATTTTACCCTGGAGAGTCACAAGTTTCCCATCAGGGGCTCCATTCATTACCTCCAGGTGCCTAGGGAGCATTGGAGGGATAGCTTGTTGAAGCTGAAAGCCTGTGGCTTCAACACTGTCACCATGTTAGTGCTGCCTCTTTGCCTCTTGGCCCCCCATCACATGCTTACCCTATGGAACTCCTGGAATAAGCATCCTAGCTCAGAGCAGAGTCTGTTTCTAGTTTGTTTGTTTTTTTTTTGTTTAAATTAATTTATTTTTTTCCTCTTTCCACATTTTTTGGTGCATTATAGTTTTACATAATGATGGAGTTTATTTTTACATCTGCATACATGCACACAATATAACAATAAAATTTAGCCAATATCACTCCCCAGCTCTACACTGCTCTCTATTTTCCTCACATACTCTTGTCCCTTTCCTCGCTGATCTCCCTTTGACTTTCATGGGATCTCTACATAATTATCTTTCTTTTCACTTTTCCTCTGTAGTTTCCACATAAGAGAGACAGCATAATTCTTGGCCTTCTGAGTTTGGCTTATTTCATTTAACCCAATGGTCTCAAATTCCATACATTTTCCTGCAAATGACATAATTTCATTTTTTTTATGGTGGAGTAAAACTCTATTGTTGTATATACCAGATTTTCTCTATGCATTCGTCCATTTATGGACACCTAGATTGGCTGTTGTGAACCGTATGACACTAAAAATGATATGCATGTATCACTATACTATGATGACTTTACTTCTTTAAGATAAATTCTGAGGAGTGGTATAACTGGGTTATATGGTGTTTCCATTCCTTGTCTTTTGAGGAGTCTCCATATTGATTTCCATAGTGATTATTCTAATTTATAATCCCACCAACAGTATAAAAATGTGCCCTTTTTTCCACATTCTTTCCAGCATTTATTTCTATTCTTGAATATTACCATTCTAAGTGGTGAGAGATGAAATATCAGTGTAGTTTGATTTGCCTTTTTTTAATTGCTAATGATGTTGAACATTTTTTTCATATATTTGGTGACCATTTGTATTTCTTCTTTTGAAACATTTGTCTGCTCAATTCATTTGCCTATTTATTAATTGGGTTATTTGGGTTTTGGTGTTAATTTTTGAGTTCTATATATATTCTAGATATTAATCCTTTGTTGGAAAAATAGCTAGTAAAGATTTTTCTCCCATTACCACTTCACATTCCTAATTGTTTCCTTTATAATGCAGAAGCTTTTTAATTCAATGTCATTCAATTTATTAACCCTCGGCATTATTTCCTGAACTTCAGAGGTTCTCTTGAGAAAATTGTTGCCTGTGCTAGAGTTTAGATCCTATGTTTCCTCCCAGGAGTCTCTGGAATTTTAGAATATGGTGTGAGGACTCTTGAATAATCATTTCTAGCCTTTCATGCATAAGTGTCCAGGTGTCCTTCAGCTACCATACTTAGTTTTCTCGGTGATCAAAGCTGTGGATAGGGGTTCATAGGACAAGTATAAGGGAGCAGATGATTTCTCAGTAACCTGTACTATGGGGGTTGTGTGGGGTCCCTCAGCACCCAGCTTAATGACATACTCAGGGTATATGCACAGTTAAATAGACATTTATGGATATATAAGTTATTTTTAAAAGTTTCTATTTATGTATATGGAAATGAACTCATAGGGGAATAATGGCAGTTTGAAAAAAAATGAACATTAAAGGAAATAGCAGTATCAACAAATGAAGTTTAGTGGCCTTAAAAGGAAAAACACAGGATAATGTCTGAGATATAAGGATTTAGGATCAGAAAGACAGGATCTTTAGCGCAGCTCTACCTCCTCCTGACACTCCCATGCAAGGCTCAGCACCCCTCATTGTACATAGGTAAAATAATAAAGTTGTCTCATAAGGTTGTGTTGATGATCATAGGACATAAAACCTGTATCATATGCATGTGAGAAAAACCTATTGTAATGCCTGGCTTGCCGTGTACTTAACAAAGGTGACAAAAGGAAATACAAATACAGTTTAGTCAATTAGAAGAATCTAAACATAAATTAACATGAATATGCCATGATAACACATACAGTGAAATATACCTCCTGAATTTTGTGTGTACTGATTTCCAGGCACTTTCTAACATGTTCATAGTCATTTTGATTTCTCCCTACTGTCCTGTGAGATGGATAATAGAACTCCCACTATGCAGGAGAAGAAACTTTTAAAAATAACATATATTCATAAATGTCTATTTAACTGTGCACATGGATAAAATATTTTGAAGTACAATGCAATGTAGGCAGAGTGGGTGAGAGTCCACATTCCACACAATAGATGGAGCTCTTCCTGATGTATCATGTAGCTATGTCCACTCAGTTGTCTGTGTGCATGTCATTGAAGACACAAGTGGAATGAAGGCTCTAGCCTTTGCTCAGATGACCAGTCAAGTTAAAATCAAAACATTCACATTGAATTAGACATAGTGGGGTTCCCTTCTTAACAGATCCATTTCCCAAAAAAACTTGAAAGAAAAAAATTAGCTAGCAATCATGGTAGATTGAAGCATCAGTCCAAGGAAAAACTTCTGTAGAAGGACATATTGTTCAGTCTGCACATAAGGGAATGCATGTTTATTCATATCACAGGAACCATATTCCTGAAGGTCAGAGGAAAGGCAGGGAAGATCATATTTAGGATCATGATTCTGTCATTTACTGGAAGCAGTTACTAATTTCAATATAGCTCTCACTATAAGTAGGATGAGTAATTTTAATTATTTGATACACACTTTCATAGTATTTATATATAGCCAGAAATGCTCTAAACCCTGGGCAATATTAATTCAATTCAACAACATAGCAATCCTCTGAAGTGACTGGCATTTTTTGTTGTTGTTGTCACTACATATTTGTACATGCTCATGATATAACAATGTAATTTGGCCAATATCACTCCCCAGCATTTCCTCTCTCCCTTCCTGCCTCCACTCCTTGGACCCTTTCCTCTACTGATCAATTTACAATAGCCAAACTATGGAATGATCCTAGATGTCATCAATGCATGAACATCGGATGAATAGATAAAGAAAATGTGGTATCTATGTACAATAGAGTTTTATTCAGCCATAAATAATAGTGAAATTATGGCACTTTCAGGGAAATTAATGGAACTAGAGACTACCATGTTAAGTGAAACAAATCAAACTCAGAAAGTTAAGTGGCATTATTTTTTATACATGAAAAAACTCAGGCAATGAGAAGTTAAGTCACTTTCCCAAAATCACACAGTGAAAACTGCATAGGTAGCCATAGCAGATCTATGCTTTAGCTCACACAGGCGGCAAGGACAGCCCTTGCATCATTTGGCTGCTTCTCCTGGCTGTACACTTCACACTACTGCACAATGTTTAGTACAAGGTCTTGTTGTAAAGTCTAAGTGGCTTTTGCAGTAGCATCATATAGTAATATGATGCAGAATACACATTTCTACTTTTTTCAATTTCTTTTTTATTAGTGCATTATAGTTTTATATAATAATAGGATTAGTTGTCACATATTCCTATACAATGCACACAAATCAGCAATACAATTTGTTCAATATCTGCCCCCACACCATTCTACCTCCCTCCTCCCATTCCCTGATCCCTTGCTTTTATTCTGGGGCCTATATTATTCCTAAAAAAAAACCCCAAATACAGTGACATAATTCTTATAACTATGAAGAACATTTTTTATATACATGGCTATAGTATATACAATGACATTTATAACTGCTTAGAATGTACCTTGCTTTATCTCAGTTCCAACATTTCCCCTTCTCCTCACTTCCTTTCATCCCTTATTATTCTTCAAAGTATTTGACAATGGGATTAAACATTTATGTTTTTGCACAGATACACAGTATAGCTTATTCAAATATCTTATGAATATATTGCAACTGTATCTCATAAATATTAACATTTTGCAATTTTTTCTGTGGCTCTAATACATGAATTTGTCTACTTTATTCCCAAGCCTGGGTTTAGGTCCAGCCTCCACAAATGAAGGATATCATTTGGCCCTTGACTCTCTGGGTTTGGCTAACTTTGCTCAGCCAATGCCATCCATTTACTTTCAATAGATGCCATATCATTATTTCTAATAGCTGAGTAGAACTCAGCTTGTATATATATATATATATATATATATATATATATATATATATATATATATATACCAGATACCAGAACTTTGGATCCATTCATCCAGTGAGGCCATCTAGGTTGGTTCCATAATTTAGCTATTGTAAATTGAGCTGCTACAAACATGGATTTTTCTGTGTCATTGTAATTTGCTGATTCTAACTCCTATGGAAAAATACCCAGAAGAGGGATAGCTGGGTTATATGGTACATACAACCCTAATATTTTGAGGAGGCTCCACATTGCTTTCCAGAGTGGCTGCACCAGTCTGCAATTCCACCAACAGTGTGCTAGTGTTTCTATCTCCCCAAAACCCCTCCAGCACTTGTTATTATTTGTCTTCTTCATCTTTGCCAGTTTGACTGGAGTGAGGTGAAATCTTAAGGTAGTTTTGATTTGCATTTCTCTGATTGCCAGTATTTAGAACACTTTCTCATATATTCATTGGCTTGCTCAATGTCCTCATTTGAGAAGTTTCTGTTTAGCTTTCTGGCCAATTTATTGATTGGATTATTTGTGTTTTTGTTATTGAGTTTTTTTAGTTCTTTGTAAATTTTGGATATTAGACCCCTGTCAGAGGGATCACAGGTCATGATTCTCTCCCATTCTGTAGGTACTCTCTTGACTGTTTTAACTATTTCCTTGGCTGTACAGAAATTTTATAGTTTAATGACATCCCACTCATTGATTTTTTTTTTTTTTTTTACTGTAATTCTCTCACTTTAGGAGTCTTGTTGAGGGGCTGGAGTGGTGGCTCGGCAGTTATGGCGCTGGCCTGGCATGCGCAAGTACATGTGTTCAAACCTCAGCACCCACATACATAACTAAGTGTCAGAGCAACAAAA
>PVKS010023367.1:0-13509 GCA_004027875.1 Aplodontia rufa
CCCTGGCTGACATTGGTTTCACCTCCACCACCATCCCAAAGGCACTGAGGAATATCCAGACTCACAGCAAAGTCATCTCCTTTGCAGGCTGCATGACACAGATATACTTTTTCATTTTGTTTGCATGCCAGGACAACTTACTCCTGGCAGTGATGGCCTATGACCGCTTCATTGCCATCTGTCACCCCCTGCACTATGTGGCCATCATGAACCCACGGCTCTGTCTAGTCATGGCTTTGGGGTCCTGGTTGGTCAGCGTCCTGGGCTGCCTGCCTGGGACCTTGACCGTCTTGAGGCTGTCTTTCTGCACAAACATAGAAATCCCTCACTTTTTCTGTGATCTTCCTGAAATCCTGAAGCTCGCCTGCTCTGACACACTCGTGAATTACACAGTGGTGTGTTCTGTGACCGTCATCCTGGGTGTTTTCCCTCTTTCTGGCATCCTCTTCTCCTATTCTCAGATTTTCTTCTCCATCCTGGGGATCTCATCAGACAGAGGCAAGTACAAAGCCTTTTCCACCTGTGGGTCTCACCTCGTGGTGGTCTCCTTGTTCTATGGAACTAGCCTTGGTGTCTACCTCAGTTCTGCAGCTGCACCATCCTCTAGGATGAGTCTGATGGCCTCAGTGATGTACACCATTGTCACCCCCATGCTGAACCCCTTCATCTACAGTCTGAGGAACAGGGACATCAAGGTGTCCCTGCAGAGTCTCCTCAACAGGATGGTGCCTCTCATGGGAAGGGGCCATTGCATGCTCAAAACTCAAGACCACAAGTTCTAGCTTCCTTCATCCAATACAGTGACTGCCTCTGATGTAAGTATTTTAAAGCAGCAACTTTTTGTCTCTTCCTTTGAGTCTTTCCTGCCCTAATAATCCTCATAGCATTACATATTGTACCACCCTTTTTACTATCCAATCAGTCATCATAACTTTGTCTGAACTCAACCAGGCATTTTCTCAGTTATCTGCATTATTGAGTAAGTGTTTTATTTATATGTATTTCTTATTAAATACTACTACATGTTGATGAGGTTCAGGAGATAATTCACTACATGTGTATAATGTATATTGATCAAATCAGATTAATTAACTTTTCCATATTCTGAACTTTATCATATATTTTTACTGTCAAGTTTTGAATGCTTCTCTTTTAGCTTTTTGCAAAAGATATGCTGAATTAATGTGACCCGTTGTCCCCTTCTTGCTGTAGAACAGGAGAACCTATTTCTCTGGGGTAGCTCTATCCTGCCTCCCTCTGTCCCTCTCTTCCATCTCTAACTTCTGGTGATCAGTCTTCTGCTCTGTAATGATAAGAAATCAATTTTGGTACCTGCACATGTGAGCAAGAACATGCTGTATTTGTCTTCCTGGACTTTTTCTTTCTGTATTGGTGATTGAACCCAAGGGTTCATACATACCAGGCAGATGCTCTACCAGGGTGCTACCTCCCCAAACCTTTTTTTTTGAGCAGGTTCTCCCTAAATTGCACAGACTGGCCTTGATTTTTGAAACCGCCTGTCTCAGCCTCCTGAGTGGGTGGGATTACAGGCATATGTCATCCTGCATGGACCTATTCTGGGCTTTTTAAGAAATCAAATATTACATGTCAGATATTTATGAACAGTGGTCATGGGATGTATATGTACAATGTTGTAGAAATGCTGTCTGGAAACTTACATTTCTGAAGTGATGTAAAAAAACTTAACTCAGTGATTAATTTTCCCCTTTTATTTGAATATCTTGGGGAGAGGCCAGTCTTTTTGTTTGTTGGTTTGTTTGTTTTTTGAACCAGGATTTGAAACCAGGGCTTAACCACGGAGCCACATCCCTAGTCCTTTTCATTTTTATTTTGAGACAAGGTCTCCCTAAGTTGCTCAGAGCCTCCCTGAGATGTTGAGGCTGGTTTTGAACTTGTGATCCTCTTTCCTCAGCCTCTTGAAGTGCTGGATTACAGGTGAGCAATACCATGACTGACTCAGTCTGCTCTTTTATAGCATTGAAGGTCATAGGAGACCTGCATGAAGTCCTTCTGAGGGCAGAAACCACAGTGTCCTAATGATCTTGCCTAGGCTCCACCTCTTAAAGTCTCTACCCAACTTACCATCACAGGAGAGGCACTTTCCCACACCTCATCTTGTAGACAACACATGTGAACCTTTTCTGAACAACATCATGCTGACAGTGTCATCTCCCCTTATTTGTAGGTAAGGGAATGAGAGTTTATGGGGGCTTGGTGACTAACTCAAGGTCTCAGATGTGATGTCCATGTTCAAACCCGGGGACATATTGACTGATGATTCTCCTATGCCTGATTGCATGGCTCCTTGAGATTAAACTTTTTTATTTTTTTAATTTATTTTTTATTAAGAAATTGAGCTATTGTACAATCACAAATGCTTATGAAGTAACAATATGATATGCATATATTCTTTTTTATTGAGAAATTTATTTGTTGAACAATCGTACAAATTTTTAACAAAATAATTCATAATGTATATAGATTCTGAAGAATAGATTTACCCCCAAAAGCTCCCCCTAATTACCCAGTCTTATCCCTCCCCTCCCCTTCCCAAAACATCTCTAAAAATGTATTAGGTTGTATGACATAACACCTTATCCGAATTTAAAACATGACACTAGACCTCCTTTCTCCATGGCCAGGGTCTAGCTCCAGCCTCCACAGATGAGTGAAGACATTTGACCCTTGGTTCTCTGGGTAAACTTTTAATACTAATAATTAACCCTCTGAGTAATGATCTACAATTTCCTGTAGAATGCTTATTTTCTTATTGCTCTTTTCTCCAAAGTAAAAAATTTATCATTATTCGTGTTATGATAAGAATGGAACTTTATTTTATTTAAAAAAATAGTAATCCAAGCACTATTTATCTCAAAATACTTTTTTCCCTCATGGACTTTGATATCTATAATATATCTTTTTATTTGATTGGATTTATTTGTGGTAATTTGTATTCATTAATATATCTATTCAGATTCAAGTCAATTTCACCATGTTTTGATAAATACAGGTTTATGATGCATTATAATAAAAACAAATCAAATCTCCCCTTTTCATTTCATTATAAAAAACAGCCTTGCTCAGGTTTTCTTGTCAGAAAAAAATAACTAAGTTGCCTTTCTGCTTCCTGTCAATTCTTGGTTTTCCCTTCATATTAAAGCAGATTTTCCTTGAGTTCTCAGTATGTTCTGTCAAGCACTTCAATATTAGCCCCATCATGTGTGTTTCTATGGGCTATATCATTAGTCACAAGTCAGTGGTTGAAAAAAGCATAAGCTTACTGCCTTTCAGATCTTAAAGTTATTTCTCTAGATTAAAACCAAGGTGTCTGCAAAGTTGAAGCTGATTCACTTTACTGTTCGAGGCAAAATCTTTTCCTTTACCTTTCCCAGTGTCTAGAGGCTGCCCACATTCCTTGACTCATGGTGCCTCCACCCACTTCAAGGCCAACGATGGCAACTTGAGTCTTCTGCCTCCTGCATTGTTCTGACATTGGCTTTTCCACATGTGTTTCCACATTTAAAGACTTTTGTGGCTACTGTGGCTCCCATAGATAACATGGGGCAATGTCCCTATCTATGGTCAGTTTGTCAGAAGCCTAAATTTCAACCTTTCATGAGTGTCCTCTATGTCATGTAGACAGCACATTAAGAAGTGCTGGGAGCCAGGATGTGGACATTACTCAGGGCATTATTCCTCCTACCATCCCTTGTGCCCCAATTATAGACAAAGAGGTATAAACTGAAATATGCTTTGCAGTTGTCTGGAAAACATGTATCATCCTAATGAATAAAAGACAGACTTGCAAGCACAATATGGAGCAGAATAAGGCAGGCACAAAAGCACACAATATAGAATTCCAACAATAGGAATTTTAAAACACACAGCAAGCAACCAAAGCTCCTGATGTTCTAGAGAGTGGTCACCACAGGGGCAGAAGTAGAATTTTGGTTTGCTACAATGGAAGCTTCTGCTTGGATGGCTGGATTTGTCTTGATCTTAGGTCTCATTACTTGAAGTATATTCACTTCAAGTAAACTCACTGGGCTTTTGATATGGCACTTTTTCCATATGTGTCATATATTATACTTGAAAGTTTGACTTTTAGAAAAACACACCTGGCTCTCACATTTGACTCCTCTCCCAGCTTTCCTAGCCTGATAGTTGATATCTGGAGATGAAGCAGCTCCTCTGTACCCAGGAGGAAGGGAAGCAAACATTGGGAATTATTTTGCAGAAAAGTAAAAGAACACATCCTGAATGTTATCAGATCTTTGAGAGTAGTTGTGAATTACCTAATTCAAGACCTGTGATGTGATGTGTGAATACTTTTTTTTAATGTTAGTTTTTTTTACATTTTTTATTAGAAGTATATAGAGGTACAATTGAGGGGGGAACATTATCAAAACAACAGTAATCAATGTATATATACTTTGTTATCCAGGGGTAATGCCAAAACATGGATGACCACTTTGGGTTTTACTTGTTGCAGTTTCCCCCAGAAGAACTCATGTGTTAAATGGGTAGCTCGTGGAGGAATGGCATCAGCTTCTAGGATGGTTCCCCATCTTCCCATTCTCCAGACTCCTATGAGTTCTTCATATACCCTCCTCCTCTCCATCCCCCTCCCTACACCTCCAAGTATCCTAGGGAGCCATCCCCCTATTACTCTGAAAGTCATTCAATTTGAAGTTTTCTTAAGTTAGCCGTCTGCCCTACTGCTTCCCCATATATTCTAGCATCCACAGATGAGAGAAACCATTTGGCTCTTGAGTCTCTGAGCTTGGGATACTTCACTAAGCATAATTCTATCCATCTCCATCCATTTGATTTCAAAAGACATAATATCGTCCTCTCTAATGGCTGAGTAGTATTCCATTGTATGTATGTACCAAAGTTTTTGTATCCATTCATTGAGTGAGGGGCATCTGGGTTGGTTCCATAGTCTAGCTATAGTAAATTGAGCTGCTATAAACATTGATGAAGCCACATCACTATAATACGCTGATTCTAACTCTTTTGGGAAAATGCCCAGGAGTGGGATAGCTGGGTTGTAAGGTGGTTCCATCCTTAATTTTTTTAGGATTCTCCATGCTGCTTTCCATAGTGGCTGAACAAGTTTGCAGTCCCACCCCCAGTGTAACAGTGTTCCTCTTTTCCCACAGCCCCTCCAGCATCTGTTGTTGTTTGTACTCTTCATTTTTGCCACTCTAACAGGAGTGCGGTGGTATCTCATTGAAGTTTTGATTTGCGTTTCCCTTATAGCTAATGATGTAGAGCATTTTCTCATATATTTATGGGCTTTCTGTACTTCCACTGGAGAGAAGTTCCTTTTGAGTTATTTAGCCCATTTATTGATTGGATTATTTGTGAGTTTGGACTTTAGTTTCTTTAGTTCCCTCACTGTTTTTGTTTGGCTTTCTGTTGCTTGCAGCTAAATGTCTTTCACAATTTTTAATTGGTAATTTTTGTAACATGTCTTACATGGAAATGATCAGCACAAAACTATATGCCAAAATGCCAGGATGTTATTCTTTTATAAAGGTTGAATAATATTCCTCTGTGTGTATTGACTGCACTTTCTCTATCCATTAATTCATTGATGGACATCCAGGTTGATTCCATAACCTGTCTGTGATGAATATCACTGCAATAGATGATCCCAGAAGATGTTCTGCCAAATGAAACAAGCCACACAGAGAGAGACAAACACTTCATCCTCACTTCTTTGTGAATCTAAATAAGCTACACTCTCAGAAATTGAGAGTAAATAGTGATTCCCAGAAGATGAGAGGAGCAAAGGAGAAGGAGATAAAGAGAGGTTGGTGAACAGGTACAAAAATATAAATAGGAAAATATGTTCTAATAAACCATAAACTTCATACAGGGATTATAGTTTATAACATTATATTGTAAAACTCAAAACTTCTGCCCCCCAAGAAAACAGGATTTTCAATGTTCCTAGTACAAGAAATAATAAATGTTTGAGAGAATGGGTGTTTTATTCTGCTTTTCCAATGCTGCAACTAACAGAATTGACAAGAACAATTTTAGGAGGAAAAGTTTATTTGGGGGGCTCACAGTTTCAAAGGTTTTAGTTCTTGGAAGGCTGACTCCATTTCTTGGGGGTTGAAGTAAGGCTGAATGTCATGGCAGAAGAGTGTGGCAAAGTGAAGTTGTTCAAGGCATGACTCCAGAAAACAGAGAGAGAAACTCTCTGCCAGATATAAAATACATACCCCAAAGGCACATCTGCAATGATCCACCTTTTCCATCCACACCCTACCTGCCTTCAACTGCCATTTAATCCCTATCAGTCAATTAACTCACTGATTGAGTTAAGGCTCTTTTAACCCAATCATTTCAGCTGAGACTTACTGCATTGTTGCACGTGAGATGTGGGGGAGCACCTCGCATTCAATACAATGGGTATTGTCACTGCTCTGAATTAGTCATCACATATTGCATACATCTAAAATATTACCCTGTTCATAGGAAACATACAGTTTGGCAAGTCAATTAAAATACTAAAATTAATAGAAGGTTTGCATACCATGTGTGTCTTGTAATAAACACTTCAGTTATGAGACACTCTTGTCCTTGGATGCATTTTGCATGTAAAGAAATAAGTGTCTTGATGACTTTGAAGTCTTCCAGAGCAGAATGACTCAAATAGTCATTTTGTGCAAAAATCCAAAAAATGTCTGAGGGGACAATGAAGAAAGTTGTCATTTTCTTTTATTCTTCATAAATGAAGACCTGGTGCTCATGAAACCTGTGTGCAATTCAAAACGATCCTGGCAGAGGCACCAGTTCACCTGGTGCCTCAGAGGATCCCTGGATTCATTAGTAGCTTCCTTTGCTCCCCACCCCTCACATTCAGAAATTCTCAGGGGAAATTTAGCCTCAACTCTCCCACCCTATTCCCTTCGTATCATTGTGGTCTGTCTGCATTTCATGTGAGCTCAGGTGTGTTCAGGGTGGTATGCATTTCAAGTGATATAAACTTGAATACACTATGTTCTACCCCAGGAAGGATGAACACCTTGTGAATATGTTAAAGACCAAATAAACGTTCTTTCCATAAGCATATCAGTGTTGGGGAAACGAGGTTTCTCTACTCTGTTAAATATAGAGTCAGGCATGTTGTTCCTGGATCTATGAGGTATCTGGAAGAAAAAAATATGTTTCATTTCTTCTTACCTTAGGGACTGTGAGCTGCAGGGAAGGGACAAAGAAGGCATTCTTACTTTGAGAGGAACTTCATCTCCTTGAGTAGAATTTCTATATAGCTATTCATGAAATATACAGTGAGCCCTCCTGATGCATAACTTCCATGATTCAACCAACCATAACTCAAAAACATTTAAAAATTTTTATCACTACTGAACATGTACAAAATATCCCTTGTCATCATTCTCTAAACAATATGGTATAATAGTTGACAAGACATTTACATGAAGATATGAGTAATGTTGGAAGATGACTTAAAATACATGGAAAGACGTGTTCATGCAGCAACTATATCATCTTAAATGAAGAAGTTAAGCACTCCTGGATTTTGGTAACTGTAGGGGCTGCTGGTATTGAAAAAATATCTCCCTTGATACCAAGAGCAGGAGTTGACAAACCCTGGTCTGTGCGGCAAATCAGGGCCACTGTGTGTTTTTGTCAATAAAGCTTTATTGGCACAGAACCATGATCATTGTGTATAGTTGCTTTCTTACTAGAATATCAAGTCTGGGTATTCATTGAGGACCTAGAACCAATTCTCCATAGCTATGGAAAAATGATTGTTTTCTTTTTCATTCTCTTCTCTAAGAAGATCAATCCTCCAGTGAGGAAGGCTGTGGAAGAAGTTGTTCTCCAATGCTTGATTTAGATTACAATTTTTATTTGCTTTGGCGAATTGTATATGGTGGGATTGAAAATGTGTCTCAAGGGTCATTTTGGTTTCTAGATGTTGGAATCCTGCCTCTGCCACATCACAAACCCCAGCCAGTATTCTGGTAGTGAAGAGGACATGCAGAGGAGCCAGTTATCCTAGCCAAAATCACCCTAGATGAACCAACAATCAACTAAGTCCCTAATACATGAGAAAGTCCAGCCCTGATAAGCAGCCTTACCCAGCTGGCCCATAACTGAAAACAGACCCCTAAGGGGACAAGTGAAGCCCAAAATAATTGCTTTCTATATAGTCCCCTTTGATGTTAATGTCATTATATGAAACCATATGTGTTTAGGAATGCTTGTTATTCAGCAATAGTTAACCTTTACAATCATTAAAAAAACAGAGTTCAAAACAATTAAAACATCCTGATGCTTTGTGTTTTGGAATTTTCTCTTATATTCAAGACTACATTCATAATTACTGTGCTATTCAAATTTATTTGATATATGTATATTTAAATATGATTACATGGACATTACTTTTGAGGTAAATCATGAAAATTTATGCAGTCAGATTTGTGATCTAAAATGTCATGGCTGGGCAGGAATTCAAGCTGTCTTGCAAGTCCTGATTTGGTCATGAATATTGAAATAATTCCTGAGCATCAGGGAGATATAAAGTAGACAATGTTGATACTCTCTTCTCTCTCATCATTATCTCTGCACTGGTTATGGCAAAATTCAGAAAGGAGAGGGTATTTCATTTAAAACGATGGAAGTACTTATATTTCTGGGTTTCAATGAGAGCTTTGAAGTAGACACAAATGACAGCTAAATAATGAAACATAAATTGGAAGTTAGAAAGAAGTAAGACATATTTTTAAGTATGGAATTTATTATAATTTTATTTTGTATTAGAAGTATATAGAGATACAATTTGACGGGGAAACATTATCAAACCAACATTAATCAATGTATATACACTTTGTTATCCAGGAGTAATGCCAAAACATGGATGACCACCTTGGGTTTCACCTGTTGTAGTTTCCCCCAGAAGAAATATTTTTTAAAATGAAAGTATCATGAAAATAAAAAGGAGAATAGGAGATTGCAGGAAAGGGATTGAGGGGGACAAAGAAGGAAGGCTTGAAAATAGAAGTAACTCTGGAATAAAATTGACCAAATTATGCTGTGTACACATGTCAATATCTCACAATGAATTCTACCTCCAAGTATATCTGTAATGCTCAAGATGAAAAAGCAATAAATAAAGAGAAAGAAGGCAAGTAGAGTGGAGGAAAGAATACAGGAAGTAGAAGAAGAGGAAAAGTGGAAGTATTGGGGATTGAAGTGGAACAAGCCCTATTCCTTTCACATAGAAAAATGTCACTATGAACTCTTCTGTTATGTACAAATATATTGCAATAAAAAATGTTCAAAAATGCCAATCAGTATTCAATGAACAAACACATTTTAATTAGCTCGATACTCTTCTATAATTCAATAAGCATACTTAAATAAGTAGTAGTATTTTGTTTAGTAATACAATGCATGATATTAAAGAACTTTATTGCATCATATGTAAAGTCCTTTCTGATTCAGAGACCAAATTAATCCATCAGTTTTGATTCATCTTTCCATGTAGACATTAATTTAAGATAGTATCTAAATAGTTCTTGCCAGTTATTGTGGTAAAGACAGAGGACTCAAAGCTGAGTATAAAAACAGAATCCTGATGATGAGAAGAAAAGCTGATGATCAGTCATGAAACACTGGTCTTACAATCTACATCATTAGGAATGCAGGGAAGACCTGCCAGTGTAAAACTGTGGTCCTAGGATTTCTCTAATACAAAATTACAGAAGAGAACTTGGTTTATGAGTGTAATTTTCTTCACAGTATGATTAAAACACATGATTATACTTTTAGTATCATAAAAAAGGAACTTGATGTGATTTATGTTATCTGAAAATATTCTGAAGCACCCCTCCACCCAACACACACACACACACACACCCACACACACACAGCCAAAAGAAAACCAGTTGTACCATGAGATAAATGGGAATTTACAATATTTGTAGTCCAAGACTGAAAATAACATTGGGGAAATTTGCAAAAGATAAAGCAAAACCCAGTTCATAAGTAAGAGAGGGCATAAAAGTTAACAAGGTTAGTTATGTAAGTTTGAGTAGAGGCTGAAATCAAAGAGATAGAAACTATGGAAAATAAATGACAAGAATTTCTAGATCCAACATCTGATCAAAATAGTGAAATTTTCTCCTCTGAGATGATCAACAGCAATTTTAAAGTTCAGGATAGTGAGGGCTTTTACGTTTTCCCCAAAAGAGTGTTTTCAAAGCACTCTTAATGTCTTTATTCCTCAGACTGTAGATGAAGGGGTTCAGCATGGGGGTGACCACAGTGTATATCACTGAGGCTGTAGCACTTGAAGGTGAGTTTTGGGTCACAGCAGAACTAAAATATACCCCCAAAAGTGTACAATAAAATAAGGAGACCACTGAGAGGTGCGACACACAGGTAGAGAAGGCTTTGTACTTCCCCCGAGCTGATGAGATTACATGGATGGAGGAAACTATCTTTGAATAAGAGTAAAGGATGCCAGAAAGGGGGCCAATTGCCAGCAGCAAAGCTGTAACATACATCACCATGTCATTAGGAAAAGTGTCAGTGCAGGCATGGTGGACCACCTGATTAAGTTCACAGAAAAAGCGGGGGATTTCCAAATTTGTGCAGAAGGACAGTCTCAAAACCATTAGGCTTTGCATTAGGGAATTCAGGTCACTCATGATCCAGGATGCCAGCACTAGCAATCCACAGAGCCGGGGGTTTATGATGATCATGTAGTGCAGAGGGTGACAGATGGCCACAAACCGGTCATAGGCCATCACAGCCAGGAGGAAGTTGTCCAATCCTACAAATAATGCAAAAAAATGAATCTGTGTAATGCAGCCTGTGTAGGTAATGACCTTGCTCTGTGTCTGGATATTTACCAGCATCTTCGGGATGCTTGTGGAGGCAAAGCAGATATCCACGAATGACAGGTTGGAGAGGAAGAAGTACATGGGCGTGTGCAGGTGGGAGTCTGAGATTGTGGCCAGGATGATGAGCATGTTCCCCAGCACAGTGATAAGGTACATGGAGAGGAATAGCCCAAATATGAGGGTCTGCAATTCTGGGTCATCTGAAATTCCCAGAAGAAGGAATTCTGTAATTTGTGTGCTATTTTCTGAAATTTGCATGCCATTTTGTGGTTCCATTTGCTGTAAAGAGAAAGCAAAACATGAAAATATGTGTATCGGGTACCCTTTAAGATGTTCTGTGTACGATTTATGATTAGGACCTGGAGTCCCTCTGTACATTTTCTCAATATGTTGCATACACTACAATTTTAATAAGCCTTTTTTCACATCCTAGAGAAATGTAAATTGAGTTCCTACTATGTTCCTGACACTGTATAGATAATGAGCCTAGTGTGCTGAAAATTTCCAACAGCACAACCATACTGAAGGAACTTAAGTAGACAAAATATTTTGAAAAAGATATCAGAATAAGGTTTTGAATGTTTTCACCCTAAAGGAATGATGCATATTTGAGAAGATACATGTGAACATTAAAAATTTATTCTATATGAAAACATCACAAGACTGCCCATAAATATATATGAACTTTATTTATCAGTGAAAAACGAAAAAGAAGTGTATCACATGGTATAAATGCAATGAATCAAATTATGTGCAGGGAAAGTGTGAGACAGAAGTGTTAATTTTATGAGGGTGCAGGTAAGAGAGATTTAAAGATGACACTCTAGCAGAGACCTCAATTAAGAGGAGTGGTTATCACTCTGAGGTTTTCTGCAGAAGCATGTGCCTGGCAGGAGTGAACATTGCAGGTCCTGAAGGTGTTGCTTGTTGCATGCATTAAAGTTCCAGTGGAAGTCAATGTGGCCACACGAATGAGCAAGAAGGTGATGGAGGAAGGGTCCTGTTTGATGGAGAGGTTGAGGTGGCCTTCCTCACTGAAACTGCAGAAAATGCTAAATTCTCAAAATGCAGAAGATCCCTGTTTCCTATAATGTCTTCTGTATGTCAAAAACATCAGCTTTATATAGGTGTGTAGTTGACTCCTTATGAATAGTTCCTATGTAATGTGTACAATTGGGTGAATTTGCATATTTGCAATCCATGGCAATCTCGTCACATCTGATGTGATAGACATATATGCATCACCTTTCAGAGCATCATTTCCTTCTTTTTTGTTTCGTTGTTTTTCCCCTGTGATAAGAACATTAAACATAAGTTCTACTATAATAGCAAATTTTCACATGCACAGTCCTGTTAGCACCAGGACTGCACTCTACAGCAGATGTCCAGAGTGTAGTTTTCTCATCGACTTATAACACTATATCCAAAAAAAGAAAATCATAGGCCAGTGTACTTGATGAGCAGGTGTGCAAAACATTCTCAATAAAACACTTGCAAAGTGAAGTCAACAGCATATTAAAGGCTTATTCCCAGTTTGGAATATATAAGCTTAGGGACTCTGGTTCTAGAACTGCTCCCTCTATAATAATCTCCACCACATCCTGCCCCAGTGCTGACTGCATACACTCTTTCTTCCTACTATTTTATCCCCAAGATAATTATCCTATGCATAGATTCATTTTATTGTTTTCTAACATTGCATTATAATATAAATACAATTAAGCAGAGATCTAACATGCTTTATTGATTCTTGTGTTTTAACAAAGGCAGGGATATAAGTAGAACTAAACATTGAAGAAATTATTAGTTTACTTTTGAAAAAGAATGTTCAGATGAATAAATGGATTCAAAACAACTACATGCAATGAAATTGAATAAAATCCTGATAGAAATTCACAATCAACAATTACAAGAACAAAACTTTATTTCTATCCAAGTTGTCAATGAAGCTCTAATTCAAGATTTAATTGACAAGACCTAAAAATAAAATGTTAAATGATTTTCAGTAGTGGATGAAACAATCTCTGAAATTATAACTTCCTCTCATATAAATGAATTCAAATGTGCTAATCACAATGGCAGGAATAATGAAAATGAGTGATAACAATGGTTAAAGCATTCCAATAGCTCTCTAAGGAGTCTTACCATGCAGGTGAACTAGATGTGTCACATGCATTTTCTCACTTATTCCCCCACAGGAAACTAGGATGTTATTAATTTTACCAACTGTACAAAATTTAATATCCATAATGGAGTGAAAACTCTGTATATAAAAAAACTCTGCTTATAATAAAGATGAAAGTAACCTATAGTTGAATGAAAAAGATCATGCGACACGAGAAGATGGAAAATGACTGCTACTTTCAAAATTAGAATGAATACCAAAGGACAAATTAGGTTTGATGAGAAAAAAAGATATGAAATAAAATGGCAAAATGTGTAAAAGTAAATGGATTACAACAGATAATGCAGAAGAATTTTCTAAATTAAAAAGTGATGAAGGATGGATTTTACATATGCCTGATGGATGGATGTGACCACATGAAATCTGTGAAGTTCACATTTCCCCTCAGAAGATGTCAAATATATATAT